>RJWT010022354.1:0-17213 GCA_004365215.1 Cuniculus paca
GCCAAGGCTGCCCGGCCTGCAATGGTTGGCACGACTGGCCTAACTCCCACGTGGGGCAGTGTCTTGTCACCACCCCAGCCAGGAACCAGGCACCTATGCCATGAGGAGGGTGCAAGTTAACAGCGATGATGTTTACCAAGGGTCCATTCAGAGGCAGGTACTGCCCTCGCTGTCTGCACTTCTGCTCCTCTTCCTTATTCTACCCCATGGGAGAGCAGATGACCCCCAGCTTCCCTGAAAGGCAGGCGATGGCCCTCTCTCCTTCAGCCAGGTCCCAGGGCCAGCATCTGCCATCCCACCTTCCTGCCTATCACTTGCCATGCCCCGGGTCCCTACCCCAGCCACGGTTCCCACACAGTGGCCCTGTGCTACATATGCTTCTTGTCTGTGCCTAACCGGAGATGAGGCTGAAAGGAGCCTCCACAGGAAGAGCCAGCAGGGCCACCTTTGTCTCCTAGAAAATGATGTGGGTGGGGCCGGCGACGCTGCCAGGGGCAGGGGGCTGTGGAGGGATGGGTGAGAGGGTAGGCAGATGGGGTGGTGGTGAGGAGGATATGCCAGGTATGAGAGCAGGTAGAGGGACACCAGGGACCCCAGCAAGCACTTCATGTCCAAGCACTGACCTCTTGTGCTCACCCCGGCGCTGAGGAAGATGTGGCTGTCACAGATGGAGAAACAAGGCCCCACTGAATGAGCAAGTGGCAGGCTCCAAACCCTACAGTTCCCCAGACAAACTGGGCCTCGGGGGCCAGGTGGAGCTGGGCGTTGTGGAAGGGCAGCTTCTGTGGGCCCCTCTGCCTGTCCCATGCACCCCGGTGACAGGACGAAGGGCCTGTGTGTCAAGCCTACCCTGACTGGCTGCTGCTGTCCTTCTCCATCACCAGGGGCCAGGTGCCACTTGGTTACATAGTCCAGAACCAACCTTGGCCTCGAACGGCACCCTCTCCTTTCCCGCCTGCCCCTAAGCGTCTGACCAGTGAACCTTCCAGCGCCTCTTTGGGCCTTGCATTGAGTAGCCCACTTCCTCCAGCCTGGGTGGATGTCACCTCCTCTCCTGACCCCACATCCCCTGCATGGCCCTCTGAAAGAGACCCCTGGCCCTGAGCTCACCAGAGCAAAGCAGGAGGCTAAGACACCAGGGTCCCCTAGGAATGTGGCCCATGGCTTCAGCCCTGCTTTTCATACACCATTCAGGCCTCATCATTTTTGCCAGATCTTTACAAATCTGGAGTATTATTTACCTAACCTTTTTCTTTACGTATGCCTAAGAGGGAAAGCTTACATGGAAAACTAATAAAAGAATTTCTAGCTATACAGGAAGTTAATGTAAAAGGACAGGAAAAAAAAAATAAAGAAAAAACTGGCTCCTAGTCAGTATTATTGCTATTAGAGGGTACAAGTCACAGATCTGTTCTCTTTTTGTTGAAAAGCAGGTAACACAGGAGGTTCACATACCTGCCAACCAACCTAAGACTTTCCTGTGATGCAATCAAAGTATGGAAAGAAACTGAAAAAACAGACAAAAAGTTATTAGGAAGGAATTCAATAATATGTAAGAGTTTGAAATCTGCTACAACCATGTGAAGAACAATGTACTCTTTGGTAATTTCTAAGCAGGGAAGATGTGAAAAAACACACACACAACTGCACTTAGAGTTATCTCTAGGTATCAATCTAGAAATTCTTCATTTCAATCTTTAATGGTTCATGATTTTTACTTTAAAAAAGCTATCAGCCAGGCGTGGTGGCTCACACCTGTAATCCCAGCACTCGGGAGGCTGAGACAGGAGGATCGTTGCGAGTTCAAGACCAGCCTGAGCTACAAAGTGAGCTCAAGGCCAGCCTGAATGGCATAGTGAGACCTTGTCTCAAAAAGACAAGGGCTGAGATCTAATTCAGTGGCCTAAGTGCCTGCCTGGCAAGCGCAAGGTTGTGGGTTCAATCCCTGGTGCCGCAAAAAAAAAAAAAAAAAAAAACAACCAAAAAAAGCTATTAGGGTTTACTCCACGGTCACAAGTGCAACTACAATCTTAAATTCCATGAGGGCAGGAATTCTGTGTTTCTTACTCAGTGTGATTTGCCCAGCCATTACAACAACATATTGTAGATATTCCACTTTTTTTCTGGTGGCAGTGGGGATTAACTCTGTGGGTACTTTACTACTAAGCTACATCCAGAGCTCTTTATTTTGAGATGGTGTCAATAAATTACGAGGGCTGGCCACAAATCTGCATCCTCCTGCCTCAGCCTTTAGAGTAGCTGGGATTACAAGTATGTGCCACCTCACCCGGCTCTTCAAATATTTTTTTGGATAATGACTAAATGTTCCACAGACATACAAAAAATGTACGCTTTATTCAAAGGATATTAAGGGCTTATAGTAAAGCTCAAGCTTATTGTTTGTATTGTGCCTGTTTATCTTTATCTAGTGGTCTGCCTCAAGAGTATGTATTCTGAAGTGCTTTGCAGTAATTATCATTCCATTTTTTATCAAGTTCCTTGGATTTTTACATTTGGTGCATACAGGTTTATAACTGCTCCTGTTACCATGTGATGTCCGCTTTACTATGGTTAGGATTTTTAATCTTAAGTGCCCCTCTATCTGATTTTAATACAATTCATGCTTTCTTTGTGTTTATAGACATCTGACATCCTTTTGTCCATCTTTTTATTCTAAACCTTTGCTCTTTACAGTAAGCGGGTTTATTATAAATAACATATACAGTGGACTCTCAAGGTATGATCTGCTTCACACATGAACAATTTGGGTTATGACTGGAATTTTGGGTTTAACTTACAACCAAAGCCTTAAGTTACAACCCAAATGCTGGCCAATTGTGCAACTGTAAACAAAGACTCACAAGGCCAGAAAAGCACATGTAAGCATACATGTCAGTCTGAGCCCAGATGTGTGTGTTTGTGGATGTGGTTTTGGTCAGTGCTTTATATAACCACTACAATTACTGCTTTCAAAATGGCCCCCAAAAAGCTCAAAAAGAAGCTTTAAAAAGTTAAGAAGCTAAGGAAAGACAGAAACAGACAACCTTAGACCAGTTTTTAGTTCTGAAAATGCTGAGCCCTAGTGAGCCAGATTCTTGATGTTCTTATGGAAGGGGACTCTCCTTCCAGACAACCACCACTTCCCACTTCATCCTCCCTTCCTGCAAGCAGAAGATGTCAATGAATGATGAGTAAAGTTTGAATTGTTGTTTCTGGTAAACTAGGCACATTTTATAACTTTTTGGTGAATGCACTAGAAAAATTACCAGTGTTTCTGGTAAATAATGCACATTATAAAACTCTTCTTTATTATGTAAAGGCTGGTTAAGAGGTGCTTTGGGAGGTTTAGAATGCATTATAAGTATTCCCATTATTTCTTATGGAAAAAAGTCTTGCTTTACAATTAACTTGACTTACAACCAGCCCTCATGAAGGAATTGAGTTCATAAGTCAAGGGTCCACTGTAAGTAGATTTTGTGTTTTAAACCAAACTATCAGTCTCTGTATTTAAACAGTAGAATTTGGCCATTCACATTTAGTGTAATGAGTGACAGTTAATTTTGCCGTGTTTTTGTTACTGCTTACTAACATTGTTCTTATTTTCCTTATTTTTGTTTGTTTAATTACGTTTATTCCAGTTTTTTTCTCTGTGAATGTGAAAGTTCTACACTGCTGCTGTTCATAGTTACTCTGTGCTCAAAATCCGACACAAAATTTTATCTTTGTACTTTTTTCCCCTTTCTTGGTTGAGGGGCTGGATTTCTGAGGCTGGGTCTTGCTATGTAGCCCAGACTGGCCTCCAACTCCTGGCCTGGCCTCTCAAGTGCTGGGATTATAGGAGTGTGCCTCTCTATCTTTTTACTTTAAATAGCACAATACCAACTATCTCCCTCACCAGCAGGTGCTATATTCTTTCCCCACCTCTCCCCAGGAAGTCGGCCCTTTAGAACACCCTCATTTCCTCCTTCTTTCCTTTGGATGTCTTTACCAACATTAGTCCCCTCACCCGTGACTCTATTCCTGAGGTGCTGACTACTTGAAGCTGCAGATGATGATCAGAATTTTCCTTGCAGCATGCTCATCCTATTTCAAGAGTCTCATTCACTATTTAAACCCAGGGTCAGCAGACAATAGTCAGGAGGTCAAATTCTATCTGCAACCTGTTTTTGTATGGCTTCTGAGCTAAGAATTATCCTCAGATATTGAAAAACATCTTTTAAAAAGAATATTTCATGACATGTAAAAATGATATGACATTCAAATTTTAGTGTTCATAAAAAAGTTTTACTGGACAGTGCCACATATTTATGTACTGTCTGGGTTTCTTTTGTGCATAGCAGCACAGCTGAGTGGTGGAGACAGGGAGAGAGGAGCTTGGGGACTGTGAGCCGCAGCAATGCAGTTTAACTCTACAGCATCTTGACCAAGTGCAGCACTGTATTTCACTACCAGTGTGTACCCGTCATGTCCCCAGTAAGGGAAAGATCAGGGAACTTCCAATGTCACACTCTCAACGGTTCGGTAGGGTGTGGATTCTGGTTTTCGAGACTCTCTGGGCAGAGCACTGTGTTGTTATAAGCTGAGCTAATAGAATGCATACATTGACACTGCAATATTCCCAAATCACAGAAACACAATGATCAGAAAAATGAGAAAATTTGAAACAGTATATCTCATCATTGTAGACAGAAAAATTTAAAACTGAGAACTGGGCTGCAACCCAAGTAAGTTTCTGAGTGGCTCATTTGTTGGCTGAGCAAGGAAAGCCATTTACCAGGGTAAGTTAATTAAATTGTGTTTGATTGCAGCACTTATAAAAAGTATCCAGAAAAAATAAGCTTGTTGAAGATTATTAGATTTGGGGCAAGAACAGTTAGTTGCACAGGCATAGCCCATGGACCATCATCTGGTCTGTGAAACGCCAATGAGTCTGGCTGCATCTGCTGGACATGACCGTGTCACGGTGTGAGCAGGCAAAGCAGGGCCCAGGACCTGGAGGGCAACCACAGGGGCTAGAGAGGTCTCCACGCCAAGTGCTGTCCTGAGCCATGTATAATCACAGCACCCTGTTCGTTTCTTTCTAGACATCATTATACCAAAAGTCACAACTTACTGTTCATATCGGCCTCTCCTGTGAGCATGGGAACTTGGTCCCTCTTGGATTCTCAGTGCCTGGCATGAACCAGGAGTTCAGTAATCACTTAAAGACGAGTGAATGGACCTCTTCCAGGCAACACGACCGAAGGCCTGTGCCTGGCCTGCCCCAGGTGCACCTTCCTTCATCAGGAATTGAGAACAGCTCAGGGCACGGGGCTGAGGCACCCAGAGAGCTGTGCTCACAGAGCGCAGTGGGCTGGGAGCTGCTGGTGTGCGGGGTAACCTGGCCTCTTAAACACCTCTCTGCACAGAGGTGTGTCCAGGGAGCTATCAGGAAGGAGGGGTGAGGAGGGCGAGGTGCCACCAGGACCTTCTGGAGACACCATGCATGTCAGGAAGGATAAGCCAGGACAGCCACCCCCAGTGCCAGCCTCACGTTCAGCCCTGCCCACTCCCAGCAGCCCTGGGGGATCCTGACAGTCCCTGTGTCTCCCTGGGATAATGGGGCCCCATGAAAGGCACTTCAAGAGCCAGAATTTACTATTTTGACCCTTAAAAGAGTTTAAAAGTTGGTAATAATAGAAATAAGCATGTAATAGGAGCTAAATATGGTTCTTGAGCCCTTACATCCAAGCCCATTTCACCTTCACTCAACCCCACAGTGCAGCTCAGAAAAGCAGGTCCAGGAGCAGTGACCCAGGAAACCCGGGGAAGGGCCAGGCCTGCCAGACCCTGACGTGCATGTTTGACCCAGTTGGCCACGCTGACCTGCAGCTCTCTGAGCCATCTGGGCCTGCTCAGAGCAAACAAGGCCACCCTGGAGCCATCAGCTCGCTACCCATGCACCGCATGGGAAGTCCACCCTCCTGGTCACCTGAGCAAGAGACAGTGCTGCACAGACAGAGCCATCTGTCTGCCTTGAGATGAATGAGTGGACGGAGGCAAGGTGGCTGCCCAAGGCACACAGCTGTTACCTGGTTCGGTGAGGCTTTGAGCCTAGACTATATGGGACCCTGAGTTCAACACCTGGCCAAGCTCGCCAGAAGGAAAGTTCCCCACCAAGGAGACCCAGCTTCTCAAGGACAGAAATCTCCTCACACACTGGGCAAGGTTCTGCCTGACACAGTGGAAAGACGGCAGCTCAGAGGTTGTCAGGGCCTGGGCCACTGTGTGGCTCTGGACAACTCACTTCATACCTCCTGGGCTGCTCTCCAGTCTGGCTGCCTGTGAGGTGGGAACCTGCTGGCCTAGGCTCAAAGTAGGAGAATTTACTTTCACTGAGCTACTTTGTGTCGAGTTTGAATTTTCTAACTCTGTGCATATATAATTGTAGAAGGAAGTGACTAATTGGAAAAATACATACATCAGGAAAGCAATCCCCTCCTTCTCAGAGTACAATAAGGGTTAAAAATAATGCAAGCAAGGGCTGGGAGTACAGCTCAGCAGCAGAATGCTTGCCTGCACTCATGAGGCCCTGGATTTAATTCCTAGTATTGAAAAAGAAAATGTGGAGCTCACAAAGGCACCCAGTAGGTGCTTAATACATAGGGCAGGGAAATAGGGGAGGAGGTGGGAGGCCAGCTCATTCCTTTGCCTGGCCCAGAGGGGAACACATGGCGGGAAGCCAATCCTGGCATCAACTAGGGCCCAAGGGGCTGGGCACCCCTGCACTTTCCATCCTTCAGGAGCCTCAGGAAGCCCTTCTGTCCCCACACAGTGCTCACAGCATCCCAGAGAGACATCCACAGTCCTTCAGGAGGCTGCCCTGGCTAAAGGAAGTCTATGGCTTTGCAGGGTCACAGGCATAGGGTTTGGACACTGATTGTGTAGACTGCAAGTCTAGGACCCATGGTCCTCCCTGGACTGAGCAGAGAGAGGCTGGGGGCCCCAGGGCTGCCCTAGACTAGGGTCTCCTAGCCCCCCTGCACTGTCCCTGGAGTCCTGGTCAGTATGGAAGTCTGTTCACTTATTCCTCAGAGGTGTCCTCCTGGTTCCCAAAGGAAGCGGCTCAGCACTGCCATGGCTAGGCCTGGAGCCACGCCAAGAGGGCCATGGGTATTTTACTACAGAATAGTCACACTCCCCACTGCTGCTAATCAATCAAGCTGCACACAGGAGGGAGACACACTTGATCACCATCTTCGATCAGCATCTTGGGGTTACACTGAGGCTGATGGCCTGGGCAGGAACCACATCCTCATGGGGTATAGGTCCTTACTCCTGAGGGTGGCAGAAGGACAGGAGAAGAGGACAGGACCGGAGCACGAGAAGCCTCCCTAGACCGCGGGAAGGGGGTCAGGGTCCAGAGAAAGATGGAAGAGGAGACAGGTCTGAGAGGGCCCTGAGCACCAGCTGCTGATGGCAGACACTGTGTAGCAACTGCCAGGGGCTGGGAAGCGGGGTGGTGCTTGCTGACAGCCTAGAGTGAACCCTGCTAGGGTTCTAGAGTGAACCCTGCACAGGTCTCTGGTGGCCTGTGCTCAGAGTGGCAATGCCCAGTCAAGTCCCAGGACCACCCACAGCCATCTCTGTCTCACTTGAGCCACAGCCAGTGGGCAGTCACAGGGACAGTGAGGTCTAGTAGACACAATCTCCACTCAGAATACAGGACAGATAAGGGGCAGGAGTCTGCTAGGAGGTGATCCCAGCACCCAGGACAGACTGTGTGTCCCATTCGCCCAGTGTCAGGTCTGTAAACTAAACCTGCATCTGGGGACAGTGAAGTCAGGGGACACCAGCTGTCCAGTGAGCCTGGCCCCTACCACTGTGCCACCTTCCTGACATCCCTCCTTTTGCTCTCTGACCCCTTTCCTCACTCTGCAGGCAAGGACAGATCTGGCCTGGCCTGTGCTGTGGCAGTGGGCCCTCCAGATATGGGCAGGTGGGTGGAGACACACAGCCCTCCCACCTGAGGGGATGCAGTACCAACGAGGGCAGGAGAACCGGGGCTAGGTTGGGGGCCAAATGTCGCCATGTGACACTGGCTGCAGGAGAGGCCAGGTCTGCTCAGACCACGCAATCCATGGAGGGCGGGGTGTAGGCCTTGACTCTGAGGGACAGAACAGAAGTCGCCTAGCATGTAGAGGGTGGGATGGGTACTGGGTCACCAGACAGGGTGCGCTCACCCGCTCCACGAGGCCATGCTTGTGCTTCAGCTTGTACACCTTCAGCGTGGGCAGGATGCTCTCTGCGTAGCCCCTGTCTTCCAGCCCGTGCAGCAGTAGCCCATGGAATGCCAGCCGGCACGCATTGGCATGGATGTCCGCATCCAGCCGAGAGCCGATGACCAGGCTCAGCCGTGGGCAGGTAATGGGCTTCTCGAACTCCACAAGGGCCCACTGCTGCCGGGGGCAGCAACCCTCTGCGGCCTGGCTTGTCTGCTTGTTGGCCTTGTCACTGTCTCCCACTGCTGGTGCTGAGTCCTTGCACAGGTACTGCTCCTGGAAGAGGTACTCTCGAGAGAAGTCGAAAGAGTCCAGCACAGGCTCTTGGTCAAAGCTGTCGGGAGCCGGGCTGAAGAACAGCAGGCGACCCATGACTGTGTCATGGCCCACTGTAATGTGGAACTTGGCCTTGGTCTGCAGTGGCCCCCGGAAATATGAGATCTTCTCCACAGAGATGATGGCTGCGTGGATGGTATGCAGCGACTCAGGGGCACACACTAGCCCACGCTCCAGCAGCTTGGGGTCAAACTGGGTGACACAGATGCCCAGCCGGTCTCCCTGCAGGGCCGTGGTGACAGGTGTGTGGAACATCTGCATGGACTTCACCTTCTTCACCACCTGACCAGGAGCAAGAGGGACAGCATGAAACCAACAGGCCTTGGGGCTGGGTGGGATCCAGTGGGGACACCCACCCATCCCTGTGCTTCCCAATACCCACCTGGCTCCTGGCCTGGGGAGAGGGCACAGGGTTGACCAGCTCAAAGGAGGCTGGGGGCCACCCCTACTCTCACTGGATAGAGTGTGCATCACCCTGAAGACCCAAGACCTAGAACCGCCCTCAAGGTAGGGCCAGAGCCCAGCCTGGGCCGCCTTCATTTCTCCTTCCTCCTGGTCCCCACTCCATCCAGGCTCCAGTCCCTCTGGCTTTCCTAACCTGCACAGGCACCACCACCCAGCCCAGCCTCCTATGTCCTCAGCCTGCCAAGCTGCGCCCCTGCACTGTAAAGCCCAGGTCAGGTCACTGCTCTGGAAAGTCCAGGCCGTGGTGGAAAGGACTGGTCCCTGTCTCCATAGTGGCCCCCACCTCTTCTGAAGGACACAGACTATGGCACAGTCACTCTCTGGTGTACGTCTATCGCCTGCCTGCTGGCCTCTAGACTGTCTGGTGGTGGGGTCCCTCCCCAGCTGTGCCACCCATATTCCCTGAGGACTTGCTATGGTTGTCAGGGCAGCCCTGTTCCAGGGGAAGGAACAGAGCAAGCTTGGTTCCTGAGAGCTTAATATCTAGAAGCTGACAACAAAGTGATGCTGAGAAGAAAAATTATATGTATTATAATATGAATTTATATCAATCACAATTATAAAACATGTAGCATATGTAGCATACACCATGAGAGAACAGCCCAGGATGTGCCACAGAGTGGGCCTGAGGCCTGGGCGTGCTGGTGTCTGTGGACAGTGGTAGGAGGCCTCCGCACAGATGACGTCTGAGCTAAGACCTGCACATAAGCAGCAGCAGCTTGTGGAGACCCACAGCAAAAGGACTTCGAAGGGGCAAACCAACAAGGGCCAGGCCTGAGGTGGGAAAAGTTTGCTGAGGCCATGAAGTAAACAAAGAGGCAAGAGGGCTGCTGCAGGGGAGGCCAAGGCCTGGGTGTCTGAGCAGCCCATGTAGGGCCGCCCGGAAGTCACCCCGGAGTTTAGGCAGAGGGGTAACCTGATCTTATCTTGGTTTCTGCAAGATAACACTGACGACGGCACCTGGCAGATTTTGGCTTTCATAGTCCGAAAATGAGGAACAGACTCAGAAAAGCCCCTAATAAATGCTCATGAAGTGGATGAACATTCCAACTGCGATCTGTTCTCTGTGAAGAAGTAGTATTTTTACAGGTTTCTGTGTAACAAAGCAGAGGAGTGTAACTTACTTCAGAAACCTGCCACCCACACCTGAAACCAGAGGGCATCCTGATGTTCTGGCTGGCAGCATCCACATTGCACACCCCTTCTCCCTGGTGCTGGGCCCGGCATGCTCAGGGGCACCAGCCAGGGACTTTTGAGATCCATCACACTCCAGTGTTTGTTTAAAGATCATTAACGACCTACTCGAGGGGTCAGAGGGCAGGGAAAGTGAGAAGCACAGTGTCAAAAGCCACAGCCAAGATCAATCAAACAGAAACATAAAACATCCCTGAGATGGCCTGTCAGGCATGGGCACACACGACCTTCAGGAATGTGATGCAGGGCAACTGGAGAATATCGCCTTACGCAAAGTGTGCCTGTCATGGAAGGCAGCCTGGCCCCTGTCCCCGCACCCCTACCTAAAATGCGTACCTTCATCACCAACTCCTGTCCCATCTTCTGCCTCATGACTCTCACACCCTTTGGTCATAGCTCTTAGGAGCAGGAACATCCCTGGATCACATCAAGGTCTATAAGGACCCTCGGACCCCTCTGTCGCCCAGCAGGTAACTCGGCAGAAGGCCTGGCTTTCTCCAGCCTCCAGTGCTGCCTTCCTGCCGCACGAGCTTGCCACCTCTTAGGTCACAGGCTGTAGACACTGGGACTAAGTCCTGTTCACGGCGTGGCGCTCTCTGTGCTCTGGCTCTCTGAGGAACCTGTTGGCAGACCCATGTCCATGCCTAACCCCAGCATCACAGCACCCTGGGATGGATGTCCCCGCCGTTCCAGGCCTAGTCAGCCATCTGACCTGACCTCTCACACTGCCAGGCTGTTTACAGGCCAGCCTTGCCTCTGCAATCACAACACGGTGAACCCCTGCGAGCCCTCACCTACCTCAGGAATTCAAACACTACTCACTGCTGACACCTGCCTGTGTGCTCTCCTGCTCCTGGGGCACTTTTCTTTTTATACATGAGTTTGGTGTGCAGAGGCTCACAACATACGCAGCACATAGGCCAAGTCAATAGTTCACGGTGGCGCGGGTTTCAGAGCTTTCCATGAGGAGCACATCACAGTCACGACACTGAAGATACCTGAAGCTCACCACTGCAGAAGATGCCTGGTGCAATCCAGGCCCTATCACCATGCACTGGGGGCATTTCCAGGTCTGCTCTGAGCTACCTTGGATGAATCTGCACTCTCCTGAGAACCCGACCTGGGGTGGGCCTGGAGCAGGGCTGTGGGGTCAGAGGAGCATAATGAGCTTCTGCCATCTGGGCACAGGAGGCCATCACTACACATCTCCTCCAACAACTGGCAGTACAAGACTGACATGTCTGCCTATCAGATTTGTGTCTCTCTTAACCCAGAGATGGGGCCAGGGTTCAACTGCCTTTTGTGTTCTTGGTGCCCACACAGGGGCTCCCCAGAAGCCCCACTGTGACAGGCCCTTCTCAAGAAGGCGTCCCATCGCTCCAGAAAAGGGAAAGACCCCTCAAGGCTCCGTGACATCTGGCCTGATCCAAGCCGGGACCTCAACCCTGCTGGGTGGAGCGTACTGTTTATGAGCCTTCCTGTACCCTTGAGGCTGACCCACCTGCTAGGCCCCACCAGCCAGCTTTATTCCAAGTGTGTTCTCCTGTCAACGGGCCTTGTGTGCTTAGGACTGGAATAATAAAGAAGCTGTGTGGGGGTACTGTGAAGAGCAGACAAATAACTGTGCGGATCAAGATTTTAAGGGACTAGACGGGAAATTGTGAAGCAGACAGAGTTGGGGAACAGGGCGG
Organism: Cuniculus paca; assembly: GCA_004365215.1. Taxonomy (NCBI): domain Eukaryota; kingdom Metazoa; phylum Chordata; class Mammalia; order Rodentia; family Cuniculidae; genus Cuniculus; species Cuniculus paca. The sequence goes on from RJWT010022354.1 coordinate 11,948, forward strand.
CAGGGCACTCCTGTGAGCACTCATAGGGAAAGTGCAGACAGCATCGCCAGTGTCCTTGGCAGCCATTCTCCAGGACACGGGGACTTCAGAGACTGGAAGATTGGATTAGAACATTACAAATAAGGAAAGTGGATGGTTTACCAGCCCGAGAGTGGGGAAAACAGACCTCCTCCTCCTCCTCTTTCTCCACTTTTCCTTTTTTTTTTTTTTTTTGCCAACTTTGAGAGACTCTGACCATAATTTAACGACTCACTCTGCAAAGATCCTCTGCTGCCCATGTGGAAAGGCTGAGATAGAGGACACGTGTCCACCCAACACACTTATTAATTCCTCTGTGTGCCAGGCCAGGCCACGACACAGGGACAGCAAAGCAGCGTGGTCTCCTGAATGAACTGCCAGGCGGGGACGACAGGTGCTAACAGAACCATCAACTAATAAATGCAGAATTATGGAGCCATGGGAGGTGCTCTGAAAAAAAGGAGCAGGAGCTATGACAGCGAACAATTGGGGGACTGAATTCATCCTGGGTGGCCAAGGAGGGCCTCCTTGAGGAGGTGAGTTGGAGATCAGACCAGGTGGAGGAAGAGAAGCCATGCACAGGGACAGACGGATGAACAGAGGATGCTGGGCTGAAGGGTAGCAGGGCTGGCTGTGGCCAGGGTGGGTGACATCTACCAAGGGAAGGAGCAATGGGTAGCTGGGTGTAGGCCCAGAATGATGTTTGTACTTTGCATTATTAGAAGATCGCTCTTGCTATACAGAGTGGGAAACAGATGGAGAGGAATAACTAACGAAAGAGGGAAACTGGGAAGGAAGATACTCTAGCAGGGCAGGGGAGGGAGAGGAGAGCACAGGAAGACTCCTAGTGTCCAGTAGGGACACCGAAGCAGGGTGCTGGGCAGAGCTGTGGGCCCTGGAAAGGAGAAGCTTTGAGTAGCCATGGCATGGGGGTGGTCAGGGGCAGGGGGCACAGAAGCCATGCTCCAGAAAGGGGAGTTGGCACAGGGAGCATGTAGACCCACAGCTTTCTCAGATGGCTCCTCCCATCTCTGGCATCTGACAAATGGCCACTCCATGTCCCTAAAATTCTGATGTAAGTATGGGTTCCAGCCTGCTCTTCTCGCCCTCTTGCCACTGTATTCCAGGTGTTGGGTCCTTGGAAATAGGCCTAGGGCCTGGCCCTTCCCTACACTCTTCCTTGCCCACTTGGCCTGGGTTGCTGCCCCCACACCTGTAGTCTGCTCTCCACAGAGGATGCTGTGACCCCAGGCAAACTCCCCACCTCACTGTGACTCACAGACCCCCACAAGGCCTGTCAATTCTCTATATTTGCTATGACCCCTACCTCTCTCCCTGTTGCTCAGGTCCCTTCTGCCACATGGGTCTTTTTGCTTCCTGTTTCCTAAAGATGCTGGGCATACTCCTGTCCCTGGGCCTTTGCACTGGCCAGCTCCTCTGCTGATGATGAACTTCCCCCAGATACCCACGTCTTTCCTGGCTTCCTACATGTCTCTGCTTGAAAGTCATTTAATTAGGATCCACCACTGACCTTCCAAACAAAGAGCACCCTACATCAATCACCATTGCTATCTTTTTGGCTTTATTTTTTCCTCATAGCATTTACCAGCACTCAACATGTTCCGTATCTGTTCACTGGAGCTCTATGAGGACAGAGACCTTGTTTTCTTTTTCTTTCCTCCTTCCCTGTGCCTATACCAGGATGGCATATAGCAGGTGTCAGCACATAGCTGTGCGTAGGGGCAGCCCATGGTACCTCGTCAGGCTCTGGGTCTCCATCCTCTAGGCCTGAGAGCACCTGTCCTCCAGGGGAGGGGCTGCAAGCTACTGACTCAGTGGCTTGGCTCCCTTGGCAGCCTGGCTCCCTGGCAGGGGCTACAGAGGCCTGGGTAGCAGGGCGAGCAGCGCCTGCTGAGTTCGAGTGGGACCCACAGGGAGGCCCAGGCCCTGGGCTCAGCTCCTCCCGGCTTCCTGTCTCCAGCAGTGAGAAGGGAGGCCTGGACACCGGGAGGGAACGAGAGAAGGAGGGAGGAATACGTCAGGCGAGCAAACAGTTTTTTAAAACTCAAGTTCATGCTTGCTAAGCACTTTGGTCCTTTCTGATTCACAAAGAAGCTTTACCACCATTTGGGTCAGTTATTCTTCACAAAAACCCTACGAGGCAGGTCAATATTTTTACATTCAATTTTATGGATGAAGAAACAGAGGTTTTTAATGTCTCCAAGGTCACAGAGCAAAGAGGCTGAGACGGGACAATAATTGCGGGAACAGCCAGGCAGGCGGACATCCAAGGACTGGCTGCCTGCCTGCCATACTCGCAGGCTCACAGTCACCCCTTACCCCAGAAGACAGTGGACTATGGGTGCTGGGGGCGTTCACAGTGGGTGCCCCACAGTTTGAACCCCAAAAGGAGGCTCCAGATGGGGGCTCACACCACACTGTGACTTCCCATGAACGCCATGGGCACCCTTCCTAGGTGCAGAAGGGGAGGGCCTGCCTGGACCCAGTGGGGGGAGGCAGGCATGGCTGACCTGCTTTCTCCACTGCCCCGACCACTGTGCTGCCTGGAGCGGTCACCCCTTGGCAGCACTCAGACCTGGCTTCTCAGCAGCCCTGCTCCTGCCCAGCCCCGTGTCTTCTGTGGTGGGTGTCACAGGGTGAGACTGTAGACGATGACAGCATTCAAAGGCTCTTGGGATCTTTCGAGTCTCTGTGTCTTGCAACTTCACTGAGTAGCACTCCGGACTCTACGTGACCCAAGCTCGTCACTCACAAGTGTTTCTGATGCTGCTGAGCACCCCTGGGGGTGGTGGGAGGTGGCACTCATCCTGGCTGGGCTCCAAGTGCCCTGCTTGAACAGGGGGAACCCAGCAGCTCTTTAGACTTCTGGTTCACTTTGCCCTGGCACCGGCACAGGAGGTGAAGATGAGGAAGACTCGACATCTGCTGGACGCTTACAGTGGGAAGAGGCTCACAATGAAACCGAGGCTCACGGTGTCCAGGTCTGCCTGTCACAAAAGCACAGGTTCTTCTCCTGCATCCCGTCATGGACACACATCTGCTGGACCACAGAAGTCTGAGATGAAACAGGATTTGATGTGGCAGATTGCACTGATGTGCTGCTGTGGGGTGCAAACAGACATCCCACACAATCACAACAGCCGTCAAGGAACAGTGGTGGCACCGTACAGAACAGACAGGTGCTCGCACTGAGCAGGCGAGAGCCTGGTGCTTTGTGGTCTTTCTGGCGGAGTTTTGTAATAGTGGCACCACTGTGATGAGACAGGACCTTTTTATCCATTCCCATTCCGCTAATGACCCTGGGAGCCCCTGGCTATGCCAAAGGCGAAGGGTGGACCTCACAACTTCATCATTACTTAATCAGATGTAAACGGGGAGGAAAAGCAATGCGCAGGCTTGACACTAATAAGCTTACAGCAGGGATCGGTTACTTCAATTCAAAAAGGTTCAGACTGGAGGGGAAAATGAAATAAGCTTTTAAAGATCAGTCTAGGTTTGGCTCCATCAGACCTAACCAATTTTGTTTAATAAGGTTTCAATTTGGCTGCTCTTATTTCTCCCTCCTCTTCCAGCAGGGCTGTGTACAGATAAGACATTTCCCTCTACCTAATGCATTTAATCGCATCTCACATACAAAAAGTCAAACCCAGGGGTCTATGCGGGGAGTGCACAAAGTCCCTAGAGGCTGGCAGCACCACCCTGCCGGGCCAGACCCCAGCCCCTCCTGCAGGTCAGCCTTAGGAAGTAATTCCACCCACGTCCTTTTAGAAAAATTAAAGGCATCCAGAAAAGTAAGAGAATCAAAGGATACCGTGATGACTTGTGTTCCCACACCTGGAATTGACCATTAGGGATATGTTATTAGTACTTCAAGTTTTGGCACTGAGTTGAAGACCCCTAGTCCTACTTCCCTTCCTCAACGACCTTTTGTGACTGTTTAATCCTGCCCCTTGCCCTCTTCCTGCATTGTACTTTTGACCTCTACCCACCCTGAGGTACACACATGCATGTACATACACGTGTAGCGTTGTTGTTTTCTCAGTGCTAGGGATGAACCCAGGGCCTTGTGCGTGCTAGGCAAGTGCTCTGTGCTGAGTGGCACCCAGTCCTGCTGGTTATTCTTTTCACCTGCTGCATAGTATTTCTTGATGTGGAAACCTCACCTGGGGGTTGGAGGCTTCTTGACTTTTGCCAGCACTGCAAGGCCTTCTGGAGCCTGAGTTTGTCCTCCTGCCAAATACCGGGGGCAGAGAACGTGTATGCGCCTCCCCCACGGTGAACATAGGAAGCCCTGCTGATGCATCCCAGAGCCCGGGCAGTGCCAGGGAATGGAAGGCTCAGTGAGGGGAGCTGGACGGCCCCCACCCTGCTCTCCTGGGCTCTACTACCCTGGGCACCGAGCCAGGGGCTGGGCTCCCCTCTCAGAGCCTGTCTCCCCCTTCTCTGGGCCTCCACTAGAGCAGGAGTCTATTCTATGCAAAAATGCCATCAGGCCTCAGACAAAAGACCAGTTGTCCACTGGGCAGGGAGCAGTTCTTAAGGATCCCAGTGTAGACCTGATTCCCCCACCCCAATTCCAAGATTGGAGACAGGAAGGAGCTTTGTCTGTCTGTGTCTGTGTCTGCACTCTGCCTCTCCCTGTGCTCAAGCCGGGCCTGAGCTCCAAGTCATCAGTGGTGCCCAGATACAGGGTGGTTGGTGTTGCCTGGGGCCCACAGCCACCTCCTGCCCTGCTTGCTACTCTGCACCCATCCTGATGCCAGAAAGCCAAGCTGTCCATTCACTTCCGGATCTGGGGCCACACCAGCTCAGGTCACTTGCCATAGAGCCTGGGGTCACCCTAGGAAGCTCTTCGCAGCACCTGCACCCCCACATATGTGCTGTGTTTTCTGGGGGTCTTGGAGAGGGCCAGTGCCCCATGGTCAGGCAAGTTTATCTCTGGCACCCCGAATGCCTGCTGGGCCTGCCTCAGAGCGAGCACTCCAGGAGGAAAGGAATGGGTCTGGCTTTTGAGGCCCCTGCCCAGGCAAGGCAACCCCACAAACAGACCCCGGGTAGGAACCTCCCAGTCTCTGCAACAATGGGACTATAAAAGTGACAAGGGGCCTGCCAGAAGCCTTGCGCTCCTCCTCCTACACCCTCCCCATCCCATAAAACTTTAAATTGAATTACAGCAACATTGGAGTCTTCTGCTTTCCGTACAGCTGGGCCGTAATTGTTTTTAACG
>RJWT010022355.1:0-17209 GCA_004365215.1 Cuniculus paca
GAGCTGCAGCCTTATCAAAAATCTCTGTTGTCAATTTTAACTCCGGTTTAAAGCCATTGTAAAGAAAGACACTTGCAGGGAAGTTTTTCGAGGTGTTTTTTCATTACCATTAATTTTCCACTTACCTCAAATTTTCCTTTAAGTTTAGGAAATTTGACTTTTATTGTTCTCCGAGGAGGCTAGATGGTGGACAATATGGATGTCCTAGCCTTTGCCCCATAGACTCTTATTTAAATCTAGAATATGACCACATGAAAAATATGTTGGAAAAAACATCAATAGGGCCATATGTTAGAGTCTCAAAAATCCTCCTAATTTCCATTTAACTCACATCATAAAAATCACCCTCCCATTCAATCAGACTATTAGAAGGTGTTTTAGATGAGTGATGAGTGAACGCCTGCGAGAGGCGAGCTAATCAGAAGGCCTTGATCTTCCCGAGAGCTATTAATCTTTGTCTTTCATGCACTTCCCTCTCTCCCTTTCACATACGCACACTCTCACACACACACTGCCGAAAGCGAAACCATAAAGAAGAAAGCTCTTAAGAGTCCATAAAAGTGTGAATAAGACTTTAAATTTTATTTTTATTTACTGGAAATTTATGGAACAGGTGCCCAGGCACAGTGGTGATTCGTAGCTCACATCTCATTTCTGCAGCCCATGCTGCCTGGGCTCTGCATTGCTCTCCTTGTGTAGGAACCGACCCTCGCCCAAGAAATACCCAGAGCCCACTAGGAGAGCAGCAGAGAGCCTGGTCATGTCTCTGATGGTCGCCTACCGACATGCATTTTGATGGCTTTCATTTCTAATAGGTACCGTCACTATATTTAACAACTCTTTATCTGACCCACCCAGGTCAGTTAAAGGATGCTTCATTGCTAGTTAGATAATTACAAGATGCAATTCATTTAACATGCCCAGTGATTCATGCTTAATTTTCTTATCACATGCAGTTTTGAATGACCTGCATGTGGCATTGTGGTCTTTTTAAAAGGATAACTCACCGCGTGACATGCTTGTGTTTAGCAACACTATCAGTATGGTTGTGGGTTTTGTTTCAACTATTCTGTTGTTTCCCACCTTGCTACTTAAACAAAGAGGTCTGTGGGCAGACTGGCCTCCTCTCTCAGACGTCCAACTCTTAGACCAGAACGAGCACTCTGGTTTCCTTCCTTCTGTTAAAAAGGCAGCTATCATGATGTGATATAGCGTATTTTCATTATTCTGTCCTTTAGCAGATTTAAAGAAAGCAAATGAAGTGTGTTTTTTTCCCCACTGGTAGAGGTTATGAATTATGTATACATTTTCTCTGATAATTCAACTGCATTTTGCATTTGGGCATTAAATATATTTTGCCTGTTATGCACATCAGCCTGATGAAAACAAAGGTTTAAATGCCCATAGTGTTGCAAGCATACATTCATAAAAGAAAGATTTTAAATTTTCAATTTCATTTTCTGATTTTGACTGTTAAACTTTCTTCAAGTGACTTCATGGAATTACAGATCTACTCTGTACAAGTGCATACTTTACCTGATCAAAGAGTGGGCTTCCAACCCATGAAATATGAATTTATTAGAAGTTATATTTCGATCCCTACTTTTCAGTGGGTTGATGTTCATTTCCTGTTAAGAAGCTCCCGAAGAGCAAAGGTGGTCTCATCCTTGTGTCTCGAGAATGGTGTTAACTTACACGGTAAGTTCTGTAGGCTTTGTTCACTAGCAGAGCAAACCACATTTTGAATAAAATATGAATTTACAAGGGGGGATAAGAAACTGCTTTTTTGAGGGCTTTTTGGGTTGTACTGGAGATGGAATCCAGTGCCTTCACACTGAGCTATATCCCAAATCCCTTTTTTCTCTTTTCTCTCCTCCCTCTCCCTCCCTTATTTCCTCCCTCCCCACCTTTCCTCTCCTACCCCTTCCCTTTCTAATTCTTCTTCCTCTTCCCCTTTCCCTCCCCTTCCTTTCTTACTTTGGAGACAGTGTCTCACTAAATCACTAAATTGCCCTGGCTGGGTTCCAGCTTGCTATCCTCTTTCCTCTGGGATTACAGGCATGTACCAACATGGCTGTCTGTACTCTGAGACCTTTATTGTAGCAATTTCAGTGTATATACTTGTAACTATTACTAGCTATGCAAATAAAGGTGCTCAGGCTTAGATGTAGCGGCAGATGAGACCTCCGGCAGCCTTAACACAGATGGAAGGGAATAAAAGTTGCTATTTCCCAGGGTCTTTCAGTCTCACATACTCAATTATAACATTTTTTCATGTGGATGGGCTTGGAATAGTGTTTTTATTTTTCTTTCAAATTAGATAAAACACAGAAAATTTGGCAGTTTGCTTTCTGTGGAACACAAGGTTACACACACACACACACAGGTTGATTAAAATACAGAGTGAATGTCTAAATTAAAAATTATTACAGTAAAAGACACATTGTCACTAATCCACCTCAAAGTACTCTTCTCACTTCAGACATATTTATCTCATTGTTCTTGCCACTTTCTGAAGCAGGTCTGGAGGTCCTTTTTCATGAAGGTGTTCATGAGGTGTGATTAAAACCACAGTGACAGCTGTTGCTGAGTGCCATCTGAAGGCAAGATAGGCTGGTGAAAACATCAGTGTGTCTTCTCTACCTTAACACCAGATCGGGCAAGTATACCTTCTGGCTCTTCCCCAAAGTCTAAATGACCACTCAAGATAAACATTTTGAATTGATTCAAGATATCAAGGCAGCTACAACAGCACAAGTGAAGGCATTCTCAAAAAAGAACTTCTAGAACTGCTTCAGACAGTGGGAAGAATGATGCCATAAGTGAGTTTGAAGTGAGGGTGAGTATTCTGGAAAGCACTAATATGATGTCTTCTTTTTGATACAAGGGATTGAACTCACAACCTCATGCTTACCAGGCAAGAACTTGAGCCGCTTGAGCTAAATCCCTGGCCCGTCTTCTACTGTAAAAAAAAAATTAACATGAAGCATTCACTGTGCTTTCTATCATACACAGTATATATATCTTTCTCCAAACACTATCAAATTTTTATTGCTATAATTGTTACTTGCAGACAACATGGGAATCCTCATTTCAATAAAAGCGTTTCAATTTTTTCAAAGGAGACCCTACTGAGTTCTAACGCAAAAACATATTGCTGAGAGAAGCCCATAGTTTTAAATAAAAAACCTATTTCTTTTAGAAAAATTATATAACATTAAAAACTTTACATAAATAAATTAAAGATTTTTGGGAAATATGTACGTCCATTATTGCAAATCTCATTTGTGTACATGCTATTTAGGAACATTAAAATAAATTACATGCATGTTTTTCTTCCAGTAAACATTTGCTGCATTCACAGCTCCACATGAAATTGTGGTTTTCTTTTTAAGATTGCCAAAATAATGGTGCATTCAAGGAAAGTATGAAGTGCTCTGGGATTCACACGATATTGCAGTCTTTCTTTGAGCTCTGAATAAAATACAAATTAAGATAAAAATAGTCCTAGAACATCTTTCAAGCAAACTAGCCAGTTGTGCCCAAGCCTCCCATTAACACATTTTCAAAACCCTCGACATGCATTTTGTTGCCACCTAATGTTTTACTAATATTTAGAAATACTCTCACAGTGGGAATTTGCAAATGTTCTCACCAGAACTTGGGTAAACTGTATTAACATAATTCCAAATCCGATTGCTTTTATGTGGCAAGGGATAGAGAGCAGATTTGCTATTTTGCAGTCATGAATTTAAGAAGGTGAAAAGAACACTAAGAGAATCCATGAAGATATTTAAAAAATAAAGACAGTTTACCTGGTACAATTATTCTCAGTGTGGTGTCCTCCAGCCACAATTTATACAGAATCTGTACAACATTCAAATGCTTCTTATGAATTATCTAAACCAGAAAGAAGAAGGTATTACATTCTCATATACTCAGCAATGAATTTCTACAAATACCAAGGTTTTGCTACATTTGCTTCTTTTTTTATGGAATTAATTTAATGCAATTCATTAAAAGTCATTTGGTGCCTACATATTTAACTATGCATCTTTAAACAGTGTGGATATTTTTTCCACAGCATCATTATACTACTTAATACAACTAAAGATCCTTTTTTGATATCATCTAATGTCTAATTCACAATCAAATTTCCTCCATTGTCTCAATGTTTTTGCAATTGATTTCTTTGGATCAGGAAGTAAATAAGATTTGCCTGTTGCTAGGTGTTGTATGCATCTCAGATCCCTTCCCTTCTCGCTCCTTCTGTCTTTTCTTCCCTGCCATTGACTTGATGGTTAATTGTCTGTGTCACCTTGGCTGGGTCTTGATGACCAAAGTTTTGGTCAAACATATGTTTCTTTGAGTGTTTATTATGTGATGTTAGCATTTAAATTTGTGGAGTTTGAGTGAAACATTATTCTCCTTAATGTGGGTGGGTCTCATTCAATCCGTTGAAGGCCTGAATAGAACAAAGACTGACTGACTCTCTTGAGCAAGAAGGAATTCTTGCAACAAATAACCTTTGATCTCTACCTGCAGCATCAACTCTTTCTGGGTCTCCAATATACTGGCCTACTCTGTAGAGTTTAGAGTTGCTAGCCTCCATCATTGTGTGAGCCAATTTCTTAAAATAAATCTCTCTCTGTACACATCCTATTGGTTTTGTTTCTCTAGAGAACTATAATACACACCACAACCTGAATCTGTGTTTTTGCTTCTTTGTGCTGTGGTCTTGTGAGTCTTCATCTTCCTTACTTCCAGTCCAAGGAAGCTAGCTCTAGGGCTGCATTGTTCAATATACAAGCAGTAGTCACATGTCACTATTTAAATCTGAATGAACTAAAATTCAAAAAGCTAAGAATTTGAATCTCCAATGGTACTGGCTACACCCTATGTACACAGAAGCTGAGCTACTAGAGAGAGTGACTGTAGAAGGTTCCCAACATCACAGAGAATTCTGTGGGACAGAGCTTTCTGAACAGCATGGGCATGACCAGGTCCAATGTTTATCTCATAGGCAGTGCATGAATTGGTCTTTCATGTTTTCTTTCCTTCATCGTTGTCTTTTTATCTCATGCAAGCTTTGCTTGTGTTCCAGCCCTTACTAAGCAGTTTAGTCCAAATCCATGTAGGCTGTGGCCTTGCCCCACTGTGTCTGACACTGACTCATTGCCTCCCACCTATGTCTCACCACCTTGGCCCTGGCATTTCTTGGCAATCATTACTCTCTCACTCTCCCATGCTTATACTCAGACTCACTCTGACTCTTTTCCCTTATTCACTGTGTCTATGTCTAATCTCTTTATCTACTTCCAATATTGTTTCTTCACTGCATAATGACATCAGAAGCAAGTGGGTCAGAAAGCAATAATGTACTGTTTTTGTGCCAGATTGAGCATCCAGTTTTTCCCATTACCACTTCTGCCTTATACAGACAAGACAACTTCAGATCTCAACTACTAGCTTGTGGGATGGTCTACCTAGACCGGTATGTGCATTCCTAAATTAAACAGCCAGTGTAAGATTGGGGCAATTTGTAAAAAGCAAGGACTGTGTCATCTTATCACCACTGTGTGCCCTGTGCCCACCATAACAACTGGCAGAGCAGCTGTATGCTTTCCCAAATCACCTCCAGTTTCAACAGTCTCCAGCTCCTACAAAACAGTGTCTACACTCTCATATTGGCTTATCTCCCTTTTCTCTATCTGGTTCTTTCCTTTAGCCAAGTTGTAGTTATAAGAAATTATACAATATATTTGTACCTTCAGGTACTTTATAATCTATTAAGATAGATATTCTTAGTGGCCTCATGTGTATGTGGGACACACATACTCACACATGCATACCCCACTATCTTCTGTAATCTACTTCAATTCAGTTCCCCAACTACATAAATGCAGGAAGAATTAACCTTCAACTAATCCGATTTTGATGTCTTTCTAAAATTTCTGTGGTCTCTAAATCTAATTCTCTTACCCGTGATCATCTTTTCTTCTTTCAATTTAATTTACAAACAATTTTCTACAGAAATCTTTGTCCAATAGCTTTTACTCTCATTGCTTTACTTTTCAGGCCCTGCTACAACAAAGTATTGAAAATTGGGGGTGAGATTTAAGACAACAGAACTTGACTTTACCACAGTTCTGGAGTCAATGTGTTGGTAAGGTTGGTTCCTTCTGGAGACTAAGGGAGGCTCCATTATATGCCTTTCTTCCAGATCAGGGTGATGGCTGGCACTCGTTGGCATACCTTGGACTGAGGACTCATCACTTCAGCTTCTGTCTTTATTGTTATATACCTTCTTCCCATGTGTCTGTATTAAAATTATATCTTCAGGTATATATAGCTGTCATATTGGATGTAAATATTAGCATTGTATGCCAATATGACTGGGTTGAGAGATGCCCAGATAGCTGATCAAACATTGTTTCTAGTTGTTTCTGTGAGGGTTTTTCTGGAAGAAGTGAGCATTTGAGTGAGTAGACTAAGAATATCCACCCTCACCATGTGGGTGGGTATCTTTCAATCTGTTAAGAGCCCAGACAGAGCAAGAAGATGGAAGAAGGATGAATTTTTTCTCTGCTTGAATTGGAATATCCTTACCCTCAGATGTTAGTGCTCTTCTTTCTTTGACTTTTGGGCTGGGACTCACAGCATTGACTTCCCTGCCTTTTGGGCCTTTCAACTTGGTGTAAATTACACTACCAGCTTTCCTAGGTCTCCAGATTGCAGATCATGGAACTTCTCACCTTTCCAAATAACATGAGCCAAAATATATATTTACACATGCATGCACACAAACAAACAAATATACAGCTCTGTTTCTCTGAAGAACTCTAATTAATGACTGGTTTAAGGGCTCACCCTACTCTAGTGTGACTTCATCTTATTGACTACATCCACAAAGACCCTATTTCCAAATAAGGCCACATTCATAGATACTGGGGGTTAAGACAGAGCATGTATTTTTAGGAGATGCAATTCAATCTGTAATGGTTTTGGCAAATGCTCTTCGGAACTTTTATAAGAAAAATAGCAAATATTCATGTAGCACATACCACAGGCCAATGGCATTATTATGAATTGGCTGTATTGGAGTGGGTCCCCTAAGGATTTGGAATGTTGAACTTGGAGTGTGTCTTCCAAAGTTCATGTATTGAAATTTAATCTTCATTGTGAGGTATTAAGAATGTGGAAACTTAACTCTGATATCGAAAGGTGGTGCCTTTGGAAGGTATTTAGGATTAGGTAAGGTCTTTGGGACGACATCAGCATGACTGAATCCTGTGCCTTTATAAGCAGAGGTGGAGAGACCAGAAGTGACACAACACAGATATGTGCCCTCCCTGTCTCTTACCGTGTATGCCTGGCTCCACCTTGGAACTCTGTCAGCAAGGAGGCCATCAATCAGCCCCTTGACTTGTACCTCCGAAACCATAAGCCAAAATGTACTTTTTAAAATAATTTACTCTATGATATTATTGTGCTTTTGGCAATAGAAGGTGGACTAAAACAAGTACTCTAAGCATTTATGTATATTAGCATATTTAATCCTCATAGCAAACCTACCCATAGGTACCATTATTAACATCCATATTTTAAAGATAAGGAAATTGAGCCACTACAAAATTATGTCACTGGCCTTGGATCATACGGCTTCTAGACAAGCTGATTTTATAGTCTGTGGTCTTAAAGAGTACACTGTTGAATGTATTAACTTGGCCATCAATTTGGGTCGCAGATATCCTACCTTGCAAAGTCACTGGACTCATTCTGTCAGTGAGCTAGGCTGAACTGCAATGCCAAGTGGCAGGGCCACATGCAAAGTGCCTTGTGTTTGACTTTGGAAAGCTAGCTGGAAAGTGTTCGTGTGGCCCTTTGTGCCTCTCTGTGCCCCAAATGTAAATTAAGAGAGTGGAGGTAAGAGCAGCAGAACCCTTTCTATCTATCGCAGGGAGCGATCAAACCAAGCTGGAACTCCATTTGACTCAGTGATGTAATCACATTTCTAGCTATTTCTCAGGCAATTTGTCCTTAGGAATTGATCAGTCACTTGATAGAGAATTTTCAATTACATATGTTTTGTTCTAAATTCACTCAAAGGGAATCAACATCGCTGTCCAAAGTGGCATGTTGATTTTGCCTGGAGCAGACATTTCTATTTAGTGCCTCATTTGGACAGGAGCTGTTAATGCTGACATCTGATATTTAGGCTTTTAACTCTAATTTAAAGCGATTTCCAACGTGGATATTTCCTGACGCTCAGGTTGCGCTTCTGTGCTGCATTTGTCAGTGACTGGCTCACAGCTTAGCTCCTCTTTTGCCTCAGTGACAGCCATAGTCACTCACTAAGTGGAATAGTGCCTCTGGTGGGAGATAGAGCCCGACTGCTGTTTTTTAAGATGGAAAGTTTGAAAGGTGACAAAAAGTTACTGCAGTAAAAAATGGCATCAAATCAGGCTTGGAGGGTGGACCTGTAGGCCAGCTCTGTGAAATGTGTTGACCGAATGCCCTAAACATCTTAGTAGGGGCCTCAATGGCATTTAATCTGGGATCAGAAAGGGATAGGCTTTTGGATATATGCGAACATCTGACTTCCTACAGCTGGCAATGAAGAATCTATGCTTGGAAGATAATCTGTCACCTACAGGTGAAGACAGTGGCTATGGTCTTGCCTCTGGCTTAGCAGGTGTGCCCCTTGGGGGTGTGGAGGGTGTGTGGGGGGAAAAAAGAGCCTTGTGACCATTTCGAATGGATTGCTAGTACCAGCTTGTAAACTACCACAACAAATATATAACTTTAAGCCCTGAAACAGACTGAGCTTTTGTTGTGGGTGATCACCTTACAAAAGCTTCACTTGTTGACCCTGTAATGATCTAAAATAGGCTATTTGTTAACTCCACATGTCATGTATCACTGGTGTCATTTAAGACCACTCTAAGTTAGAAACAAAGACCTGTCTGTTTAGAGGGCCGAGGGGTAAGCGGCTGCTTCAACAAGATGGTCAAGGGAAGGAGCTGGGATGACCGTGGACTGGTAAACTGGCATCACAAAGCTTCCCCAAGCTGGGCCAGTCCTCCTTTCTATCCTAACCAACATCCAGCAGGGGTCCTGCTCCGTGGTTGTGCCTTCTGCCTGCATATGGAGAAGTCTATTCACAGATTGCTGGTGGGATGGAAGAGGAAGCCTGCTTTGGTTGGGTCCTTGCTGGGACTGGTGTGTCACCAAGCCTTCCAGATATGGTTGTTGGGTACAGTTGTATGAATGGTGTTCCCTAGAAGAAACGTCCATTTGGAACCTCAAAATGCAACCTTAGGTGAAATAAATGCCTTTGCAGATGTAGCTAAGGTAAAGATCTTAAAATGAGATCATCCTCCATTAGGGTAGCTCTAAATTTAAAGACAGGTGTCTTGAAAAGAGACAGAAAGAGAAAAGACATGAGAAATGCAGTACAGAAGTCCAGGTAAAGATGAAGGCAGAGAGTGGAGTGGTGTTACACTATTTCTGTCCAAGTGGGATAATACATCAAGTCTCTGACATTATAGGTGGAATTAGATTTGATGGAAGAATTTTACATTATGTGAGAGACCTTGATTCCCAAGGACAGTGGAGACCACTGGATAGAACTCACTGGTACCGTAGAGATCTCTCACTGTCCTCCTCTTCTCCTGAACGTCCTGACAGGTGTTTTGATACTTCTAGGTTCCATCACTCCCTTAGTCCGGCAACTTGTCAGTGTTGTTTATACAGCTGATCACTTTGAGAGATGAGGCAATGACTTTACTCTACTTGTTTATTACTTGCTATGAAAACTGTGGCTTCCCAATTTCAGAGTCTCTGGTTGTGATTCAGCATCTACTAATGCCTCTGCATTACCTATGGGACTCGCTGCTGCACTATGAGTAATGATGTCCTCTGTCTCTGACCCATGCATCTTTTGTCTCCTGATAGAATCCATGAAGCAGTAAGAGGCCAGCTTATCAGCTGCTGAGAAGATTGACGCAAAATCCCAAAATGACACTGGCACTGACAGTGAAGTTATAGGAATACTCCCTGCCTGCTATTGTACCCATAATGATAGAAACAGATCACATTTATGTAGGGTCTGTATGCACTAAGAATTTTTCTACATGTGTTCATTTCACAGTCATGGCAATCTGAAGAGTTAGGGATTTCATTATTTTAAAGATATGGAAAGTAGGGCATGCAGGGCTACACAGTTCATCCAAGGTTACAGAGCAGGAAAGAGGCAGAACTGGGTTAGAAGGCCAGGAAGATGGCTTAGAAGTCCATGCTCTTCATCATGTAAGCTAGAACTATAGGAAATGAAGTGGTTTGTTTCACTCCCTCCTCATTGCTCTTTGTTTACTGGTTTGAAGGATGGGAGGAAAGTAGGTGAGGGAGGGAGAGAATGAGGGAGGGAGTGAATGAAGCCCAAGTCCTGCACAGAAGAGGGACATAGGTTTTTGTTCCCAAACCCCAACCTTCATCCATGACCTGGAAGCTCCAGATCCTGGGGCTGAGGATGTGAGTACATCAATAATAATGACAAGCAGCCTGTACTGAGCTTTTGTATGGCCTGTGGCAAAAGGGAGAGGCTCCTACCTACTGCAGTCAGGCCTCTTTTACAGTGGACCCCACAGCCACGGATTCAGGCAATTGTGGAGTCTGAAACCACCACCACCGCCACCACCACCACCACCACCACCAACAACAACAAACCTTTTTCAACTTACCTGGACATGTTTGGACGTTTTTCTTGTTATTATCCCCTTAAAAATATAGCATTACAAGTGTTTACATTGTATTTACTTTTTTCGTGTTAACATTGTGTTCGGTATTGTAAGTAATCTAGAGATGACAATGCATATGGGAAGATGTGCACAGGTTATTTACAAATACTGTGCCATTTTATGTAAGGGATTTGAGCATCTGTGGATTTGGGTATCTGTGGGGGATCCTGGAACAAGTTTCTCAAAGATCCGAAGGGATTACTATTTATTGTTATGCATTTCTCAGTGGTTAGTTCTTTTTCCAGAACATTGACGTAGGCAAACAAATGTTAAAAAATTAAAGTATCTTTTTACTCAAATCAGGATTTGTTATAACTCTACTTTCTTGAATTTAAAGGAAACAAAGTTATCAATAATATTTTCAAAATTGACTTTATTCCTTCTTTACCTTGTTTTCAGCAGAGCCTTGTGAATTAAACTAAATGGAAGTAACTTTGAAATTATGCTAGATGGATTTAAAGCATTAGCAAAAGACATGAATATTCCTCATGAATTTGAAAATGAATGAAAAGGAAAGGTAAAGAGATTGGAAATGCATGAATCACCAGATGAGAGTATCAATTATTATGGGAAAAGTGGGTATCAAACCGAAATTTAGAAAGTTATAAATGCCTTAATTTAACATTTGAAATGGAGAAATGCAAAATTAAACAAACTATCTTAAGATTTTGAATTTTTAACCAAAAAGCATTATTCTGCATGAATACATCTGATTTTCAAAAAGCAGTCACCGACTCAGCTCTGAAACACTCTGATGATTTAAGCTCTGGACAGATTTTATCTGAAATATTTGGTTTCAAGCAGTTTGCAGTGTCAATAACCTATAATATTAAATCAGTGTCATGTTTTCACCTTCTAAAAGTTATTCATGAGCTTTGCTTAATGAAATTTTATTCCACTTTGGAAATAGCCTTGAGAATTTTTTAACCAGTATACATCACAATAGTATTCTGTAAAGAAATCTCAGTAAATTAAACCATGTACAATTGTTACCTGGTCTGTGGAAATTGTTAAGCATGGCAATTCACTCACTCAAAATAAGTTAAGAAAATAAGTAAATTTAGAAAATCTTATTGAGGAGTTTGCTTTCATCAAAGTCAGACAGTAAAATGACAATAAATGTTAGTTTTTTGGTATAAATAAGATATTTAAACTTAAAATAGTGCTATGAGTTTTAATACATTATTTGTAAAATGTTTAATTTAGGAAAAAAATCAACTATTAAAAAAGTCCATAGCAGCATGCATACAGGTGCAAATTTGGCTCAGTACAGCACTGCTGGATACTGACTTCACTGAAAATTTTATGTTGTTTTCTTTCCAGGTTTTTTTTTTTCATTATCCTTATTTCAGCAATACTCTGTTTCAAAATTAAAAAAATGGTTGGTGATTTTTGTAGTCAGGGTTTGCAAGGAAAATAATTTAATACAGGACACATAATTCATAAATTATTTTATGATAGTCAATCAAAGAATCAAATACAAAAGAAAGGGTGCAGGAAATCTGTCCACACCCTAAGACCCCAATGAATCCAGCTGAAGGCCTGGATCTCATGGCAATATCCTGCATGAGTACAGCTGAAGACCTAGAGCCCATGACAATGCCCCTTGTGAGTCCAATTGGAGGCCTAGAGCCCATGACAACGTCTCATGCAAGTCTTTTTCATGAATCTGTGCTGGGAAGGCCAAAGGTCAGCAATGGAAGCTAGAAAGTCTGTGCCAGCGGGATGAAGGATCTGTGCCAGGTTTAGGGATCTGCACCGGAGTTGGGTAATGTTGTTCAAAGTAAGGACCAGACCTCTTCTGAAAAGTACCACAACCATCCTCAGTGACAACAAGGTTCTGAGCTTCTCCAACAAGGAGAACAGCTGAGTTCATGTCAGGAAGCCAGAGTGACAAGCTTCTTCTGGAAGTTGAACAGCACACCATCTTCCCCTCCAGAGCCAGGAAGCGTTGCTCAAAGTGAAGGCCAGAGTCCCCCAAAGTGAACCGCAGCCATTCTCAGTGACAAGGTCCTGAGCTCCTCTAACCATGAGAACAGCCAAGTTTATATCAGGAAAGAAGCTCAACAAGCTCCTCCAGGAGAACCAACGGTAACAGGAGAACCAACAACAACCAGGAGAACCAACAACAGTAAATTCTTTCTCTCCAGTTCTTGCTTTACCTTGGCAACAGTCCTTGGGTAGACCATCCACATCCAGTACCATGTTGATTCAGTTCAGCTGGTATTACAAGTTGACCACCAGTTATCAATCCACCACAGTGATGTAGTTCAATGTGAAGGCACTAGATTCAATCCCCAGTACTAGAAAAAATATTTCATGAAAGTATTATTCATCTTGATGGCTGAGTTCTTTTGATATCCCCCAGGTTAGCGTCTCATTTACCTTACCCTAAACCCAGTGGTCAACTGTATCTGAGGGCAGGTGGAGTGTGATACCCACTGGCCTCTATTACCAGGCCACTGCCATTCCAACATGTTCTTTAATGTAGTGTCTGCAACATGTTTTAGGAAACCAAGGCTTCACAAGTACCAATGGGTTGTAGGATAATCAGAACTCTAGGTATATCTAGAAACAGACCACTGGAATTTAATCAATTATGATATCAATTTTGAAATATTTTAAACATTTGGGAAATCTGAGGTGATGGAGGAATTTAGAAACTGGGTTTCAACATGGGTTAAAGCTCTCATTTGTCCATCATACAGTTGTTTTTCTTTAGACAGTTTCGATGATATGAAAAAATGAGCTGAAAGTCCCAGTGTTCACACTGTAGGGTGTTGGATGATTTCATTCCTTCTAAGACCCACAAAGCACCATCCTGTTAGGCAGTGAGAACACATGTACTGTGCTCTCTGATTTCGCCTTCTGAGAATATGTGACTCCTAAGAGCAGGAGCAAGAGATCAAGTCAATGTCAATAACCTTCCCTGGGTTTTCTTGGTTTTTTTAAGGTTTAAGAGATTTATGAGACACTGCATTCCCAGACAAGGCTGGAATTTGGACAGTAGCCAAGATGTGGAAATTGGTAAACCCAGAATAAAATGGAAGAAATTTCACAATTCCGCCAAGAGATTTTCACCCTCAGCACATGACACTGTGGCATGCTAGGTGAAGAATCTATTTATTTATTTGTTTGTTTATTTATTATTTATCTGTTTATTCTATTTTGAAGAGAGTAAAACTGAAAAAAATAAAACAATAGAGTCAATCAAAGCAAAGGAATGAACATGATACAAGACTTCAAAACAAGGTAAAAAATAAACCAACAATGGCTACCATGTTGCCCCTTGCTATCTTCAAAATAACTTCCCATTAGGTGAAGAATTTATTATAGGATGTACTATAGGATGACTTGATCTTTGGCTCATCAAGGAAGCATGTGTTTCTATAGGGCCCTTTTCCTAATTCTTTGTGTAAAACTGTCCCATGCTAACCCCATGAAGTTAAGAAATAAACTGTTTAGCTTCTAATGAATAATACTAAATTTCAAAAATATAATGATGCATGGAAAACATGACTATTTCAGGATCTTAGTTCAACAGCCTTCTTTCAAAGAAAAACACTACTCTAGACTAGTAAAATGAGTGCCATAATAGGGACACAATTTTTCTAAGTTTGTCTGGGAGAGCATAAATACTGTGTCTTGGTTACTTTTCTCTTGTTGCTGGGACAAAACACCTGACACCCAAAGTGAAGCAAGGAAAGGTTTATTTAGCTTACAGTTTCTGGAGATTTCAGTCCATAATCAGCTGGCTCCAAGGCAGGGTGGCATGGCACAGGGGCAACACTTCAAGGCAGCAGCCAGAGCAAAAAAGGAGGGGAAAAAAAACCTCTTCTCCCTTATATTGTACACAGGCCACCCCCACTTCAAGGTGGGTGTAGCACTCACAAAATATCCTTGCCCTTCTTTGCACAGGGTAAGGATATTTACAAAGTAAGAGCCCTGGCTCCCTGCTGAGTGGCTCAGTTGAATTTCCAAACTGCTCAAGTTGACACAATGTATCAACCATAACATACTGCATAGGCAGTTTGCCCAAATTTAAGGGAACTCACAGTTCATATAGAATTAGTGTCATTGTTTGGGTTAAAAATGTCCCACAAAAGGCTCATGTGTTCAGACTTGGGGCTTCTGGAAGATGACTAGCTCATGAGATGCTAACCTCATTGATGAATTAATCCATGGATGAGTTCATGGTTGAATGTGCTGTTAGGAAATGGGGCTTGGTTGGAGGAGGTGAATCACTGAGACATGAATTGGAATTGAATATTTTTGCCCCAGGTCCTTCCCCTCTCTCTGGCTCTCTTGCTCATATTCTGTTGTTTGGTTGCATTGCTGAGAGCACCTTTCCTCCTCTGTGTTGTTCTGCCATAATGTTTTTTCTCATAGACTGAAATCTCTAAGACCATGAGCCAAAGTAAATCTTTTCTCTTTTAAATTTTATGCATTGTATATTTTGTCCCAGCAACAGAAAAGCTGATGAATGCAATGAGACTTCTGCCTAATTTTATAGTATGGTGTTAGTTATTTTCTCATTGCTGAGAAAAATACCTGACACCTACAAATTAAAGAAGGAAAGCATTATTTCGGCTCACCATTTGTAGAGGTTTCAGTCTGTAGTCAGTTGACTCCAAGGCAGAGTGGCCTGGCACAGGAGCATCATAGAAAAGAAACAGTCCATGGCAGAGCAGGCAGCAAGCATGAGCTTTCTGAACTTTAATCCCATCCAGGCAACAAGCCTTTCGGATGATGTCACCCATGTCCAGGTTGGGCCTTCCTATTTATTATTCACATCCAGAACTACGCTAAACAAATCAGTGGACTGATTTAGTTATCACACACTTTTAATTCATCCTCACATACCTTAGATCTGGCTACTTCTGAAAAGTCCATCTATGAGCACATGAGGCTTTGGGGGACATGTAGGTATAAGTTATAACAAATATTCATTAGGTTTTATGTACTTATTGAAAGATACTCTTATTTCCTACAATATAGGATACTGGACAATAATTTTCTTTCTCATTGATGATTTATTAACCATTTTCTGTAAAGGGAAAGATGGACTCTCAGGAATAAAAACACAGCCCTGATATATTCTAACTGCACAAATAATGATGAAGTTAAAAGGAACATTAGATGGATTGGGAGATACCTGAGAAGCTACTGTCAAAAATTCAGAAGGTTTGTTTGTTCACATATTTTTAAAAGAGCTTTCTGGGAATTTTTTTCCTTAGCATAACACACAGTGACACAAATATGCAAGGTATAGATGAATAACACCAGAATGTTTAAGGTATGAGATGTTAGAGTTAGGTATATTTCCTCATTAATAGAAGCAGCCTCTTATCTCAATCTAGATTGTGAAATTCTTTCAAATATGATTCAGTCCACTGTCAACCTAGTGAACCTTGTTATTGTTATAATTTCAGTGAAAGTCTGACCTTATTTCTCATTGTCTGGTAGGAAATGTGGGAAATTGACCAAGGAGAATTCATGCTGTTACTCTGGATTCTTTACAAAAATATTATTTCTCTTTTATAGTCATTTGCTTTTTTTCCTTCTAAAAGAGAAGAGCAGAAAAACTACAACTAATAAGTTATTCTAGTTCAGCATATTTTATACTTGTTGCATTGTATAGCCATCTCTCATTTATCTTTTTTATTTAACTGATGTTTGTACTGTTTATAGTAATACACAAAGCATCTTCATATGTATTTCATTTGATTGATCCTCATAGTGAGCCTATTAGGCAGACACACAGTGGCATCTTTGACAAAGATTCAAAGGCATAACTTAAGTGCCCAAGATTATATAGTTAATGAGTGTTATTACTGAACGTGTATCTCCCTTTTCCAACTCCAATTCATATGTGGAATTCCTAACCCACTATAATGTGGTTTTCTATATTTGTAGTAAGGAAATAATTAAGGATAAATGAGGTCATAGTGTGGGGCCTAATCTGATAGTATTGGTGCCCAAATACAAAGAGCCTCTAGAAATCTCCCTTGTTCTTTGTATACTGTGAGAAACTGGCAAGAAGATGGTCATCTGTAAACCAGGAAGTTTCTCCCCAACAACTGACCATGCTGGCATCTTGACCTTGGACTTTCTAGCTTCCATAACTTTTGGAAATTAGTATCTGTTGTTTTAGCCACCCAATGGTGGGCAGATGAATATAGATTTTGGCACCGAGATGTGGAGGGCTCTTGTAACAAATACCTTAAAATGTTAAAGTGGTTTTGAATCTGGGTACTGGGGAGAGGTTGGAAAATGTTTGAGGTTCACGTTAGAAAAAGTCAAGATTGCTGTGAAGGAATTGTTGGTAGACATGTGGTTGTAAAAACAATTCTGGAGCAGGAGTTGTTTACCTGGGAAGAAAAAAGAGAATCAGAGAAAAGACTTTGATC
>RJWT010022356.1:0-17213 GCA_004365215.1 Cuniculus paca
AGATTATACAATTTTTTTAAAGAAGTGTCTTAAACTCTTCAAAACCAGATTAGAAATTGTATCATAGCACTGTTGAGGGAAACTGATTCATGTCTTACTCTCTTTCCTCCGTTTAAAATTCTTTTACGAGGTGATCAGTAGGTATGGCCAGAAGAAAAAACGGGAGAAGCTCAAGAAAAGTTTACTATGCTCATGGGATCAAGAGAGACAGAGTCCTGGCACACAGAGAAGGTGTCACAGGGAAAAGAGCACCAGGGGAGCAGGTCCAGCCAAGCAGAGGGGAAGCAGAAAGCGTGGGACAACTCATAGGCAGGTGCCTTTATTGAGGTTCAGGGAAGGGTACACAAGGAAAGAAGTGAGGGATGGAAATGCGAGGGAATCTTACTGGTGTGCTTCAGTGTTTGCAGGCTGCAGTCAGGACAGTAGGAAGGAGAACTGTGGCAGGGACCCACACTGTCACCCCCATTTACTTGGTTACCTGGATGAGGGGCTCACAGCCTGTCCGAAGGGATGTAGAGTTTTAAATATTCAGTATACTTGCAAAAAAAGGCTAATAATAATAATACACTTTTCATGCTGTAGATTCAGGATGGGGATATTCGCTCTATCAAGCAATGGAATTTAGTTGATATATCAACACCTTGGTGTTACAAGAAATTCTCTTTCTCTCCCCTCTTCATCTCTCGATCCTTTCCCATTTGAAAAAGATCTATCTGCCTACTTCCTATTATCTATCTTTTATTTTACTCTTTACATATATTTGGGTTTCCTATGTAAGAAAATCACGCAATATTTGTGTGTCTGTTTTATTGCACTTAACATTATGGTCTCAAAGTGCATCCATTTTCATATAAATGACTCAAGTTTATCCTTCTTTATCCCTCAGACAGAGGCCTAATATCTATAATACATAAAGAACTCAAAAAAATTTGACTCCTCAAAATAAAATACTCGATGAAAATATGGGTCACTGAAATGAGAACGATTTTCAGAAGCATAAAAGACCAATAAACACATGTGCTCAAAATTACTAGCCAATAGACAAAGGCAAATTAAAACAGCACTGAGATTTCATCTTACTCCAGAAAGTAAGATTTCATCTTGCTATCATCAAGAAATCAAATACTATAATAACAAATACTGGAGAGGCTATAGTGGGGTGGGTGGGGGAGCCCTTCTACATTGTTGGTGGGAATATAAAGTATGGAGATTGGTCAGAAAACTAAAACTAGATATTCCATACAACCCAGCTATTCGCCTTCTATATATCTTTCCAAAAGAATAAAAGACATTATATTACAGTGATACATACATATCCATGTTTCAGCAGCACAATTTATAATAGCTAGATCTTGGAAGCAGCCTGTATGTCCATCAACAGATGAATGTATAAAGAAAATGTGGCATTTATACACAACAGAATACTACTCTGACAAATAGGTTTTTATCATAAGCAGTATATTTTAACTTCTCCCCTTTGAGTAAAACAGAGAAAACTTAACAATTGTATTACATGTACATAATGTAAAAGTACAGTTTATCTAGTTATTTGAATGTGAAAAAGTGAGTAACTATAACTTCCAATAGCTTTGCTAAATTTGATTTTCTTTTTTCTTTTTTTTTTTTTTTTGCAGCACCGGGATTTGAACTCACAACCTTGTGCTTGCTGGGCAGGCACTTAGACCACTGAGCTAGACCCCCAGCCCTGGTGTTTTTGAGACAGGGTCTCACTATGCCGTTCAGGCTGGCCTTGAGCTCACTTTGTAGCCCAGGCTGGTCTCGAACTCACAACGATCCGCCTGTCTCAGCCTCCCGAGTGCTGGGATTACAGGCGTGAGCCACCACGCCCAGCTTAAACTTGATTTTCTACTATACTTTCTTTTAAAAATTCTTCCATGTATGTAATCCTATGAATTATACTCAGCTAGGAAACAAAAGACACAACATAATATTCCATTTAATGATAAAATGTTTATTGATAAAACATTTCTAGGCTTAATAAAATCACGATATGTTGCTCACACAAACATTAAAACTTTTGAACTTGCTCTACAGATTGACTTACATGCCTCCCTCTAGTTCACTGCTTGGAAGACTCAGTGGCTGACTACAGTCTCTAAGTGGGTTTCTTGACATTATAGCATCCTCCAGCGGCCCTCAGGGTACTTGGGCATTTGTCCTTGGAGAATATGCAGGTACATTCCTTGCAGAAGTCCATAGTTTTGCATCGGAGGTGCAAAGGACACCAAGACTTGTACCATGTCATGTTTTCATGGGGAAGCTTTTGTCAAAACAGACAACTCAGTTCTTGGGTCATTGCTCAGAAAGGGATCATAAGTCAGAGATGCAGGCTCCCAAGAGATGTATACAATGGCATTCAAAGTGTGGAAAGAATGTATTAGAATTTTCATTTACATTTTTTGTCTAAAAATGTGAAAGAAATTATATTTATTATTATTTATTATATAGAATGCTAAAATATGATACTCAGAGATATACCCTAAAGAAATGAGTGATTCCAATGCACTCTTTTCTTTGCTTGCTCAGTTTATCGGACTGTATCCTGACTGTAACCCTAATAATAATCATTAAAGTAGTGTACCTGCTGACTCATCAAACTTCACATTAGGTGTGGTAAACAGTGGTGCATACTAACAGCTTCTCCCTTCTAGCACTAGCATCTCTCTTCTTTTCCTGATTCTCTATCATCATGGTAGCTAACCAAACTAATGCTTATATATGTATATGTGCTTAAAAAAGGTTGATGCAAAGAAACATCATACTGAAGATTACACTTGAGTACATTGAATATTACGTACTGATAAGAGTAAATGAAAAAGAAAATGATATTGCTGACACTTTTCTGAATTCAAGTAAGAGCTTATTGTCATTCAAACTGCAATATAAAATAATAAAAATCTAACAAGATCTGAAAAGAAGTAGGCAAAAGATCAAAATTATCAAGGACTATTTGAAATAGGCATTTACATTCATTAAAATAATAAACCTTGTCCTACCTGAACATTAGTGCTTTAAATGCTGATTAGTGAGAATAGGATGCCATCATAATTGACAAGTCATTAAAATATATTGCCTCATCATTTTACTTTTGATATAGTTTGTGTTTCATAATATCCTCAATATACTAGTAAAGTGGTTCATGCATCAGGTTATACATTTGTCAATAATTCGTAAATTTGTCCAAACAGCATTTTACTAAATGGGGGCACTTACAGAGATTTCTTTTTTCTTTTTTTGGCGGGGGGGAGGGGCACCGGGGATTGAACTCATGACCTTGCGCTTGCCAGGCAGGCGCGTAGGCCGCTGAGCTAGATCCCCGGCCCTAGAGATTTCTTTATTAATGAGTTCATGATTAAAAAATTCCTAAGACCACTGTGTGAAGGATAATAGACTGTACTATGTAACTATCAAAGGTCATCACATTGAAATCTCTAATTCTACAGTAGAGAAAACTGAACTCTAGATAGTTTAAATAGTTTTTTCAGGATCACACTCTGACTGATGGTAGGAACAAGCTATAAGGCAGGTTTTCTGACACCCAATTCAAAATCTTTTCCACTGCACCACAGAGAGATAAGACATCTAATTGACTTTACCATGATTCAGAAGGCACATTTGTCTCTGGCACACACTTTGCTTCTCTCTACTCTCATGACACACCTTGACTCTGTTTCTTCATATTTCTTACCTCTCTATATTTGATGACTTTATCCATTTTTCTCTATCTATTTCTTTTAGACATTTACCCACTTGTCTAAACTATTTATTTACCTCATTCTATACGGCAGATCCAAATTATATTTTGTTTGTCTTACAGACTTTTTTTTTCTTCAATTCAATGTGGCTTGTGGTCCAAACTTACAGGGTTGATACTCAGCAAATGGTCTAGATCATGCATATTATTACTGGTGGGCCAGTGGATGCTGCCTCAGTCTCCTGTTTTCTCTCAAGCTTTTGGCTAATTTTGGTTCTGAAGTGTTCTGGAATTAGATGAGGGGTTGCATGAAGCCAAGAATGCGAATTTAGCTCCAGATCCAGATCGATTATATTTTATAACTATAATGCAAAAATAATTAGGGTGAGTTTAATACCTAGACGCACAGCAAAAGAAACCATAGGAAATGCAATGTTGTGCAATCTAATTCTACTTCTACATTTATTAACTGCATCAGCATGGGTGAATCTACGCTCGCCTTCCTATCTATCAACTAGAAATAATAACTTTAGCTACTTCAAAAGAGTATTGTAGGGTCGGGGATCCAGCTTAGTGGTGTAAGCGCCTGCCTGGCAAGCATGAGGTCATGAGTTTGAGCCCCAGTATCAAAATAAATAAATAAAAAATCAAAGAGGATTGTAAGGGTTAAATAATGTAATGCAGCTAAAGCATTTAAAATAATATTTAGAATAGTAAGTACTATTTAAGTATTAAAAATCAGAATAACAATCATAAAGTATAACTGTTAGATATCCGTTCATTCACTTAATGATGTCTGATGATCTATTTCTTTTTTAAAATTTTGTTTATTTTTCACATATGTATTAAGTACACATATTAATGAGGTTCAGTGTGATATTTCAACACATTCATATTTGATGTGTTGATCAAATTCAATCTCCTTTTATTCATTCTCCCCTTATGTAAACCTTCCCAATCTCTTAATATAGATCACATTTTCTTTACCATCTTCTGATGGTTTGTTTCCATATATGAAATTGTGCTAAGTGTTGTAGGAGATACAATAAAGTAAAACATATAATACTAGAACTCAGAGGAAGAGATAGGATAAGGTTTTGACCTAAAGCAATAGAAATGAAACGGAAGTAAATGAATAAATTTAGAAATCAGAACACACAAGATATGATGACTGATTAAATGTAGGAATAGAAGAAAAAAGACATAAAAATGACTTTGTTCTCCCATATTTTAGCTTGTATGTTTACATAAAATATGTTTGAGGATGGTAAAGGAAATGAAGAAGGAAGAATAGGCTTTGAATAGAAAATAAAGACACTGATTTGGGTATTTTTAGTTTGTGGTACCCACAAGTAGAGATAAACCTGGAGCTCAAGAAAAGGGACACTGCAATTAAAATTGAGGTGATTGAGGACACAGGCCATTGGATAATTCAGGAAGGATATACACAAGAAAAAAATTCAAATTACACCAACATTTAAGAAAAAATTTAGGAGACTAAATCAGTAGAGTCAGAAAGAATATTTAGAAATGTGGATACATCAAGAGTGTAATAGCATGGAAATGGAAGCTGGAATAGGATCAAACATGCCC
Source organism: Cuniculus paca (assembly GCA_004365215.1). Taxonomy (NCBI): domain Eukaryota; kingdom Metazoa; phylum Chordata; class Mammalia; order Rodentia; family Cuniculidae; genus Cuniculus; species Cuniculus paca. The sequence goes on from RJWT010022356.1 coordinate 5,309, forward strand.
AACAGAGGTACCTGATGCTGGGGGATTGAGTAGGATGAAAACTAAAGATCAACCCTTGTCTATGATTATTAGGTAACTACTATTTACAAAGGGTTGATAGAGATAGTACATTGTAGATAACAGCAATGACTTAGAGAATTCTATGGGAGAAGACCATTTCTAACTTGCCACCTACTCTCTGTCTGACATGCTGGACACCACACTGCTTCTGTCTAAGCTTTAGTGTTACTAACTGTATAAATATGGCTGTGAAGGAAAGCTACTTCATAGGACTCTTTGGAGATTTAAATGAGTTACTGTAAGCTTCACAGTGCTTGACACACATTATTCACTCAGCAAATATTAGCTGCTACTGTTAATAATGAAATCATTACAGTTGGCTATGAAAAAAACAGGAAGCAAAGACATGGAGACTTCTAAAGAAGTCTACAAATAACAGAAGGAAAATATTAAGCATTCACTTTGATAAGAAATGGTATCCAAGGAGGTAGTTCTTTTTTTCTAGGCTGGAGAAAGACTTTAGCACATTTTTTACGCACAGGAAAAACAGCCAGTATTTGAATAAAAATAACACTATTATAAGAAATGAAAAATTCTTTTTCTAGAGAAAATCTGTCATAAAGAATAAATATGGAGAGACAATGGGAGAATTTCAAAAAAATCAATAACAGAGAACAATGCTTGGATTGAAACACTCTGGATGAATTTATGAAACCACCTATAATTTGTTGAATGTTTTCAAGGGAAGTGTTTCTTCCATTGGACATTTTCTATTTATAATTCTTCACTGTTTCTAAACTGAACATGAAGTCTTGAAACATGTAACCAAGCGGCTAAGCAGGATAACCTGAAGGGATTATCACCTCTTCAATGGTTTTTCTGGTCATATGAGACCTAGGAAGACCTTTGAAAAAAGAATAAAAAGACAGACAGAGACAGAGGCAAAGGCAGAGACACAGTGAGACAGAGACAGAGACAAAGAAACAGACAGAGAGACAGAGAAACTGAGTAAGCCTTGCACTGAGGTCCCCAAGTAGATGTCTGGCCACAGAGGTATGCTCTAGAGAATACTGAATACTTACTTGGTTGGCCATAAAATATTCAGTGAAGTCCAAAAGTTTCTTCTGAAGTGGATGGAGATAAATGGGCCCACAATGGCCACAGAAATGGAAAAGTGAAGAGTAAATAATATTTTCATGTCAGTAAGTGACTTTGTTCAAAACAGCCACTTCTAACACTAGGCTTTAAAGAAGTCTGATGAACCGTTTTGACTGCCAGATGCCATTTTGAGCTTTTGCAGAAGCATCTTGATACTTGTCAAAGAAAAGGTTTAGAAAAACCTAAAAACTTCCTCTTCGTGATTTTGCCAGAGATCCCCCTTCAGGAAAGCGAAGAACAACCTTTAGCTTGATTCTCTAGATTTTTCCAATCCCTGGATCTGCTTCCTCAAAGAGCTTTGGGTTGCCCAGAATGTGTGGAGTGGGGGAAGGGGGTGCCTCACAGCGCAGCATTTCTCAGCAGTGAAAGCTTCTCTGATGAATTTTGTACTTTCTTCTTGGCCATCCAGTACCAGTAGGAAAAGAATATAATAGGCTAATTCACAGTGGGTTGCTGATGACTGATAATGGTTTATTATGAAATCCCTTCAGGCTATTTACATTTGAGGAGAGATTTCACAAAAGCATTAACTTTGAAGCTAGGAATTTTAAGTACCTCGGAATGCTCTAGGACAGATGTATGAAGACTTAGAACTCTTCCTAGCACTTCACCAATTATATCATATAAACAACAGCCTACTCTTAGTTCTGACAATTCTTGGCAGGCTACAAGACTGAGGATACTAAGAATAATAACCATGTGATCAAAGTCCCAATCCTAAATGCTGACTGGAAAGAAAAGTCTTTATGACCTAGGAAAACAAGATGAAATTGCTTCCTTCATTTGTGTATGTCTTATCATAGGTTAGCTATGACTTTAAATGGATCCTGGATTGATTTTTTTTCAAGTCCATTTGTTGAAATATATATATCGCTAACAGTTGCTTTTATCTGAGAAAAGAAGAAAGATGATGAGAATGGTTCACAGAAATAGTACTCTCTGAAGTTAAACCTTCAGGCCACCTCGTGTGGATAAAGAACATAACAAAGTTAGCAAACATTGCTTTAAGACAAAGGCATTATCAAATTTCTGTCTTTGCATAGGGCAAATGCTTTACAACATTTTTAAAAATGTGATCCTTGCAACCACCCTAAGGCCACAAATATATCATTAAGAACTCATGTGCAGCAGAGATGCAGAGAAGACTGACTGGATCATGCAGCAGGTAGATAGTTAGGGGTTGGGATGGGAGAGGAGTCAGGACAAAATCATACTATTTAGCAACATTACTGGTTTGAGCACAATTTTATTAGACTTCTTATTTGTGGACACACAATGTCACTTAAGTCACAATAATTTTTCACTTGTTCATGTGCAAAACAGCTGACCTTGAGTGCTCACCAATCCTAGGTATTTGGTCCAGGACAATTTCACATATGTGTGAAAAATGACACGTGTTATTTATTTGTGTTACTTTTAATGGCAAAAAGTTTGAAAAAATTTAAATGTCCATCAGTATGGGACTAAGTACATTATATGATCCAGCCATAAAATAGAATAATATTCAGCTGGCAAATAGAATGGACCAGCTGTTTATTGATATGAAAAAAACTCTATATTAGCTTTCTAGGAATGCTGAAACAAAGCACCACATACTACATGGCTTAAAACAGTAAAACTTTACCTAAGTGGGCATGGTGGTGCATCCCTATAATCCCAGAACCTGGTGAAGCTGAGGCAGAAGGATCACAAGTTTGAGTCCAGCCTTGAGAACTTGTTAATAGGACACTGTCTCAAAATAAAGAGGATAGGCAGGTGGGCTATAGCTCAGTGAGTAGACCCAGGGCTCAATCCTCAGTACCACCTAAAAAAGAAAAAAGAAAGAAAGGAAGGAAGAAAGGGAAGGAGGGAGGGGAGGAAGGGAAAAGAAAGAGAAAAAGAGAGGGGGGCAGGGAAAAAGAATTGTATCATAATTCTGAAAGCCACAAATCCAAAATCAGGGTAATACATCCTCTGCAGCTTGTAGGAGAGAATCCTTTGCCTGTGCTTAACTTCTGGCAGTTGGTTTGTCAATAGATGCTGGCATTTGTCCGCCTCTGTCATTCATTCAAGCATGGCATTCTTCCTATACGTCCCTTCATTCCCCTCTGAGCACTATAGTCACAGATGATCGAGGGCATATCCTGATCTGGGATACCCTTACCTTAAACCATTGTGTTTGCAACAACTTTGCTTCCAAAAAAGGTCACTTTCTGAATACTTGGGGTCAGGACTCCAACATATCTCTGGAGGGGACACAATTTAACCTATGACAATCACCAGGATAAAGTAAGGAAAGAAAGTAACATACAAAGCAAAATCAGCAAGATATCCTTGCATAAAAGAAATACACATAGACATTTCATAAGAGTTATAAGGCCATTAGAGATTTCCAGAGGATTCAATAAAAAACTAGTCACCTCCAAGCAAGAAAACTGTATAGCTAGTAGAAATAGCACAGAAAAATCATACTTTATAGTTGTTGCTTTTTCATGCTTTTTGAATTCTGTGTCAACTATTTCTTACAATCTCTTTCCACAACTATTCTTCATTTACCTTGAATCTAGCTTACATCCTATTCCCTCACATAATAGGAGGAAGTATTCAGATCACTTTTTTTTTCCCCAAGGTGCCCTGGCATAATTAACCAGAAAAGAAATTCAATCATTTTAATTCCAGTCCTAACTATCCAGTAGAGAGAGAAAAACCAGGACCAGGATGAGATACTGTGCTCAGGAATTGCATGACCAGAATCTGAAGCTAAGCAGAGACATCTGATGATGAGTTCAGATCTTCCAACAGAATTATTATAGATGCCAGAGCCAAGTGGAGGTGATGGTCAGGAGTGGCTATAAGCCCCACTGTAGTGGCTCACTGTGCAGTATTTTCTAAACCTGCCAATCCTGAGAATCTTTTCAGAGTAAAGATTCCAATTGCTCTTTCCTGGAGGTTTGGTTCAGTCAGTGTGAAGTTCTGACTATAGATTTTGAATCCTTTACACAAGCAAAGACAAAGTCTGGTAAACGCTGATGAGCAGAGAGAGGAGAGAGAGGGAGAACCCTCAGTCTTTTTTTTTTATTTTAAAGATAGTAAAACCCAACAAAACAAAACAGAATAAATCCAGTCAAAACACAGCAGTGAAATTGGTACAGACTATCAAAGCAGGGTAATGGGAAAACAACAATGGCTACTATGGTGTATCTTGTTATCTTCACAGTAGTTTTCCATTCCAGAACCCTCAGTCTTTGATGTCATCTCTTTTGCTACTTGATTCTGCCTTAAAATTGACCCTGATCTTAAAGAGATAAGGAAAATACTCACTTTAGGATGGCTTAGATGACCTACCTTATACCACACCATCCCATGGCTATTCCTTATTCATTCCTGCTTCGCCCCATGAAAAGATCTCTGACACAGGTTTTAGGTTCCCCCTGCATCATTTAGTTCCTAAAGGAAAATAGTCAATCTGATCTATCAAGGGTTTCAAGGGAATAATCATGATAGATCAGGATCTAAAATGGAGCTGGTAATAGGAGAAATTCTCAGGAGGAGAATTAGTCCTTTCACAAGTACGGAATAAAGAAACATGGTGTTGATTACAAAAACTAAAATAAAAACTTCCAAGGTATATTTTGATGTAATCTACTTTGTAAGGAATTAATAGCATGCTGCTTAAATAGGATTGGTATTAAAATAAATTTAGAAAGTAGTAATAATTGCTTTCTTCTTAAAGATTTGCAATGAATATTATCATAATTAAAGCTCTAGTAAGTACCGATATAAAGAAATTTATTTTATTAAACTCAGCTTATTAACGTATCTTTACCTCAGATAGCTTTATTGCATTTTACTTATTCAAATATTCTTGCAAATCTGGGATTTCAAAGAACATAGGGAAATGTTTCTATAAATGTCTTTATATTTCATTTATCAGGATTTGGAAAAATAAGGTGAATGTATGAGATAGGAGTATTTCTGAGCATATTTACTTACTTAACAAGCACCAAAAACAATTTGAAAAAATAGATAATTTTCTATAATATATAACATTGAGGAAATTCAACTAATAACAAATATTCCAGATACTTTTATGATATATAATCACAAAAACAAAGGAGAAGAAATTTTTTTTCTTCTTTATTTTTATTTTAAAGAGAAAAATCAATGACACAGAATTTCATAACAATATAGTAGCAAATTAACAATGGTTAATACCTTGCGTATTGTTACCTTCAAAGCAGTTGTTCAGATTACAAAATATAGGCATGCAAAATTGATCAAACAGTATAAGCACAAATTGTTCTCTTCAATGAGCTAAAAGAAATTAGTATTGTAACTATCTTAGCTATCTTTTGTGTGTGTGTGTGTGCATATATATAATTTTTTCTTTTCCCTTTCTTCTTTTCTCTTTGCCCCCATCCTAGTTGTTCTTTCCTTTTAAGCAGTTTCTTTCTCTTCACAATATCTATTGTAGATTTTGGATCTTAATTACTCTTCAGTTTCTTACACTAGGGAGGCAAAACCATGTTTATACATGCGACTCTCATTTCACTTATGAGTATGGTCTTAAGTTGTACCCATTTGCCTATAAAAGTCTCAAGTTTATCCCTCTTTATAGCTGAGTTATACTCCCTTGTATAAACATATCACATCTTTTTTATACATTTCTTCATTGATGGGCATTTGGGTTGCTTCCAAGATTTAGCTATTACAAACTGTGGTGTTATACACATGAGTGAACATATATCACTATGGTATGATGTATCTAATTCTTCTGGGAAAATATCCAGAAGGGATATAACTGGGTCGAATGAAACTTCTAACCCTAGTTTTTTGAGGAATCTTCATGCTTTCCACAGTGGTTGTACCAGTCTACACTCCCACAAACAGTGGAGAAGGGTTCTTTTTTCCCCAAAGCCCCGTGAGCATTTGTTATTGGTTGAATTCTTGATGATAGCTATTCTTTTTGGGGTGAAATGGAATCTCAGTGTTGATTTAATTTGCATTTCTTGAATGACCAATGATGTTGAACATTTTTTCATATATTAACTTGCCATTTGTATTTCTTCATCTGAGAAATGTATATTCATCTCACATGTCCATTTTTGGATTGGGTCTTTGAATTTGGGGGGAGGGTCTGAGTTTTTTCAATTCTTTATTTGTTCTAGATAGAAGTCCTTTGTCTGAAGGATAGTTGGCTAAATTTTTTTCTCAATCTGTGGGCTTTCTTTTCACTCTGTTGGTAATTTCTTTTGATGAGCAAAAACTTTTTAATAAGATAAGATCCTGGTTTTGATTCTTTGAAGTATTTCCTGTGCAGTTTGGTTTTTGTTCATGAACTCTCAGCCTACCCTTATGTTTTAAAGATTTCTACCTACTTTCTCTTCCAATAGATTTAGTGTTTCCATTTTGATATTTAGATCTTTGATCGATTTTTACTTTAGTTTAGTGCATGGTGATAATTCTTCTGGGAAAATATCCAGATGGGATATAACTGGGTCGAATGAAATTTCTAACCCTAGTTTTTTGAGGAATCTTCATGCTTTCCACAGTGGTTGTACCAGTCTACACTCCCACAAACAGTGGAGAAGGGTTCTTTTTTCAGTTTCTTATCATGATGCACTAAACATGTGTCTAGTTTCAGTCTTTGGCATGTGGAAAGTCTGTCTTTCCAGCACCATTTATTAAAGAGACTATCTTTCTTCCAGTGAACATGTTTTGATCCTTTGTCAAGGATAAGGTGACTGAGTGTGTTTGTAGTTGTGTCTGCATCTTCTAAGCTGTTCCATTGATCCCCAGGTCTTTTTTTTTTGCCAGTACCATGCTGATTTTAATTTTTTTTTTTCTTTGCGGCACTGGGGATTGAACTCATGACCTTGTGCTTGCCGGGCAGGCGCTTAGACCACTGAGCTAGATCCCCAGCCCCTCATGCTGATTTTATTACAGTAACTTTGTAGTATAATTTCAAGTCAGGGATTGTGATGCCTCCTGCCTTGCCTTTGTTGCCCAGGATTGCTTTTGCTATTCTAGGTCTCTTCTTTTTCCAAAGGTATTTCAGGAATGCTTTCTCTAGATCTGTGAGGTATGTTAATGGTATTTTGATCAGGATTGCATTAAATCTGTACAATGGTTTTGGCAGTATGGCTATTTTCACAAAGTTGGTTCTTACTATTTATGAGCAAAGAATGTCTTTCTATTTTCTGATATCCTCTGAGAATAAATTATTTTTAAAAATAAATAATATAAGCAAATGTCTCAGTTGTGAAATTCTGAGTTTTGAGAAATGTTCAGCACAATAAATAATAATTTGATGTTAACAGAGGGCTTGTTAGGTGCCAGACAGTATTCTAGGTATTTTGGAGTGTTACTGTTTTCCTCCTAACTCCATGATGTGGGCTCTAGTATTATCGCTACTTCATAACCAACAAAACACAGGAATGTTGAGCAGTCTGCCGGAAATGCAAAGTTAGTTAAATGATTAACCCAGCAATCCAGCTCTAGAATGCTTGTGTTGTTGTTCTGCTTACTTTGTGGTACTGAGAATTGAACCTAGGACCTTCACACTGAACTATATTCCCAGCTTGCCCATTTTTTTGTTTGTTTTAAGATAGGGTCTCTCTAAATTGCCCAAGCTAGGCTCAAACTTGTGTTTCTCCTGCTTCATCCTCCAAATATCTTGTGAAAACTAAATTATTTTGAAATTTTAGAACCCTAAGATTTCCAAGGGGGAAAAATTAGGTCATATACCAGGGTTTAGGAACAAAAGTTTCACCAGAATTCTCAATAGTGATACCGAAAACCAGAAGGCAATGAAGCAATGCCTACAAATTGCTGAGGACAAAAAAAAAAAAAAAATTAACTTAAAATCTCATACCTAGCCTACCCATCAAAGGTGAGACTAGAATAAAAACATTTTCAATTTCTCAAGGTCTCAAAAAACATCCTCCTTTGTTTCAATTTTCAAGAAATTTCTAGATAACAAATCAAGAAAGGAAGATGTGGCAGTTTGGAAAAGAGACTCAAGCAGGAGAGGGCAGTAGAGGATCCAGTGAGTCTCTGGTTGACAGCTGTGCAGCAGGCCTAAGAAGGATGGGAATACACAGGAGCAAGAGACCAGACATCTCTAGGGGGAATGGGAGAAGGAGAAGAGAAAGAAGAAAATCTGAGATCAGCTGTTCTGTTTGACTATATTGAATGAAATATAATTTTATAATTCTGGTACAATGTGGAAGAATGAATACATTTCTTATGGAAAATGAATCAAATGCAAAAACAAGGCAATTGCCACCTCAGGGTAAAGAAATGATCACATAGTACATGCAAGGTAGTCCTAGGACAATATACACCTCAGTGTACTTAGGAATTACCAAGTCATGCCAATGAAAACATATTGGGTTTCATTACAAACATATTGGGTAGATGGAGGGAATATGTGTCCTTTCCAACTTGTCCTTCTTTATTTTATTTTTCATATTATAGGTCATTTTCTAGAATTTTCTTCAGCTATTTGGTTACTTGCTTATTTTTACTTGTTTACTTTTCACACAGAATATGCGTTCATAAGTACCAACATAGGAATGTTGTCTTATCCAGTGGTATATAAACTGATACTATCAGAGTTATTGCAGAAAGAGATGGGGAGTGTATATCCTCTATTCTTTGGAGTAGAAGAGAAATTTAGAAGTAGCAGGATAAGCATATCATTTTAAATAATAGCAATAGAAATGTATAAAACAGTTTAAAATGATTTCATCTCGGGAGCTGAAATTAGGACTGTAAAGAGGTGAGGCAGGTAGGAGCTATAAGGATATTTTTATTGTTAAATTTTTACATGTATTATTTTGATAAATAATTTAAGCTTGAAAAATATAAATGGGTACTATAAAGTTATATATAGCAAAATGCATTTTATGATACATTTAAAATGTCTTAGAGAAGTATTTTATTTTATTTTATTTTATTTTTATTTTATTTTATTTTATTTTATTTTTGCAGCACCAGGGATTGAACTCACAACCTTGCACTTGCCAGGCAGGCACTTAGGCCACTGAGCTAAATCCCCAGCCCAAGAAGTATTTTAGAATGATTAATTTCACAAGAATGTGTAAATGGATTGAATGAGACAAGAGATTAGAGATAAGAAAATTAGAAAGGAGACTTTTAAAATAGTTCAGGTGATAGATGTCAAAGAGACCATGAACTGGATGGCTATTCCTGATTAGAGAAGTAGTAATATAGAATATATTGCAAAAATTTAAAAAGAGTTTTAAAAAATATTTGGGAAGGCCATATATTTCAGAGCTATCATTAATAGTCCCCAACTAATTTTTCACTTGAAAATCTTTTAGTTTCAACTTTATAACCTTTATTTTAGATCTTCAGATATAGTGCAATTCTGTAACTTAAACATTTAAGTTAAAAGAAACAGAAATTACTCTTATTTACTAAATATTACTTTCAAAATAGTTCTAAACTCTAGTTATAATGGTGAGCAGTCTTTACAACTCTTTAGTACACAAGGTGTTATGATTTATATCTGGATGTTCTCCCAAAGCCTTAAGTGCTTACAGGTGGGCTTTGGAGAGAAGGCTGGGTCATTGGTATGTGACACTGCAGTAAGGGTGTGTGATAGTGGATCAGTCTACTGCCTGATTTAGCATAGCGCTGGGTGTGGCTAAATAGATTTACTGAAGACAGAAACTGTACCATGGGTGTGGATGGCACCAACCAACAGGCTTGCAACCTGGATGGAATATAAAGGAAAAGGGATGCTCACTGCTGCTACTTCCTCCTGTCTGCCCTGCCACGGTCTGTTTCTCCTCTGCCGTGCCAGCCTTTGAACCAGTTAACTATGGACTAAAACCTCTACAAAATGCCAGCTAAAATAAATCTTTCCTCCTTTTTTTTGGTACCGGGAATTGAACTCACAACCTCACGCTTACCAGACAAGCACTTGAGACACTAAGGTAAATCCCCGGCCCCTCTTTCCTCCTTTTACTTATTAATGTAGGGTATTTTGTTCCAGCAATGAGAACTGTAACTAAGACACAGAGCAAACTTTGAGTCCTGAGGTAAACTTGCAGAATCATGTTATTATCTTCAATTTCACAGATTAAGAATTCGCTAGCTTTCTAAAGTCAACATCTTCTGGTAATAAGGGACCATTTGCCATATTTCTGTGAAAGACTTCAAATTCTCTCAGCTCTCTGAAATACTGAACACTTTGCCTGTCCTATGTGGCATTTACCTTAGTCTGCCCTGTATAGTGTTGAATTGCTTTCAAAATAGGGAATTATGCCGTATGGATGTAGGTTGGTGTTCGGTAAAGATTTGTGGGGTTGAATTGAGAATTCAACGTCTATATGTGTGTAGATATTTAATTATTTACCTCTTTCAAAAGAACATCTCCATTTCTCCCAGAATAAGGAATTAAACAAGATCAGTTATTCTCAACTGTGGATCCGCATTAGAATCATTGAGATCTCTTAAAAAAATTTTTTTTTATATCCAATTCAATAAAATATCTAAGACAGCTGCATAGGTAATTTTAAAAAGCCCTCTTAATTCTAACGTACAACAGAGAATAAGAATTACTGCATTACACAACACTACACCTTTGGTTCTCAAACATGTTTGGATATCAGAATCACATCAAAAGCCTCTAACTGTTCTCCTTGAGCCCCAAACTCTATGATTACGACTAAGTGGGACTCAGACCACTGCTGTTGATTTGTTTCAGTTTAGTGAATTAGATTTGACAAGTTACAAAGAGAAATACCTTGCAGTAGGTGATCCTCTTAGAGGCAATCTTAAGTTTGGACTTATGTATATGAAGTGAACTACTGGGGAGATTATAATCATTATTGATCTCTAGTCACATTCTCTCCCTGCATCATCTCTCATTTCTCCTTGCACTTGGATCAGTTCCTACCTGGAATGGGAATTTGGGAATTTGAACAAGTCAGAACCTAGGAGCTGGTTCTGAGATCCTGTGGACACAAATTCAATAATATTACTAAAATGTTTGTGGAATGGTATCCTTGCAAAGAGCTTTGTGCTCTTCTGGTAAGAAATAGGTAATATTTAATGGTAAATATTGGACCTAATATTATTAATATTATTTTCATTATCAGCAAACATATTAGTTACTAAATAACATGCAATTTATTTGATCAATCTACATTCATAAGTTCATAGAAGGCTTTTGATAATCAGATAGATTAGGATGTAATTTCCATTTCACACATGAGCATGTAGAAGTTAAAACTTGAGCAGAGCAGTCAGCTCAGGCCTTGTATCACCTGGTTGCAATTTCAGTGTTCTTTCTGCTCTAATATGTTCAATTCTTTCAGGAGAAATGGAAACTCCTTATTTTAAAGAATTTCAGATTTCTAGTTCTAAATATGAAATTCATTTTCCCATGTTCCCTTTAAAAATGAAATCATCTGGAATAATGGATACCCCAAGCAATTTGACCAGTATGACTTATAAAGTGATACTATATGTTACTTATATTTGTATATTTCCACATGTAAATAAACAGCCATGTTTTAAAATCTACAAATTTCGAGAGGAGCTAAAGATGGCAGAACAGTAAGCAGCAGAGTAAACAGTCTCTCTGAGAGAAACATAACATCATGGAGAGGACAAGAAGGAAGGAACTGGGTCCCCTGAACCAAGGAAGAATCTAAAATATGAATTGAAGCCCTCAAAGAGAATAAAAAGAATTTAAACAAAGAAGAAGGTGGTAGCTGGCAGCGCCTCACCC
>RJWT010022357.1:0-17219 GCA_004365215.1 Cuniculus paca
GGAAGAGTTTAAGGAGTATTGGCGTGCTTTGTTTATTTTGTAATTTTCCCCTTTTCCTTTTGTCTTAGTTACTTTTTCTCATTATGGGAGACAAAATACCTGACAACCAAAGCTAAAGGAGGAAAGGTTTATTGTACTCATAGTCTGTAGAGGTTTCAGTTCATAGTTTGCTGGCTACAAGGCAGAGTGGCATGGCAGAGGGGCTGCACAGAGGAGAAACACTTCGTGGTAGGCAGAAGGTATCAAGACAGCAAACAATCAGCAGCAAGTGACAACAGCAACCCTCTTTCTGTCCTTTATATTCTATCCAGGCTGCACACCCTTGGAGCAGGTAGAAGTCATACCCAGGGCCAGCCTTCCCATTATCCATACCCAAAACTATGTCAAACCAATCAGTGGACTAATGTAGTCATCACACAGCCTTGATATCAGTCTCACACACTTAATCCCTGCATCACATCCTAGATCCAGTCACCTCTGAAAAGCCCCACCTATGACCTCATGAGGCTTTGGGGGGCCATCTGGACACAAGCCATCACATCTTTATTACAAAATATTTGATACTATGAATTTTCCTTTCAGGGTAGCTTTGGAATCTATCAATCCTCTCTCTTTTACTTTCTTTCTTGCTTTAGATTTTTTTCTTTTTTCATGGGGTCAAACCTGGGACCTTCTACATACGAGGCAAGTGCTCTTCCAATGAACTATACAGTACCAGTTCTGAATTCATTTCTTAAGTTTGAATACATGGAGTTCAAATTTAAAAAACATTTTAAATTGTTAATAATTACATCTAATATTTTTTATCTTCATAGTTATTTGAAGGATTACTTTTATATTTCTAAATGGTAGAAATTTTTTTCTTAGGTATGAATTTAATGTTGTTTTTAATGTTAGTTTCATTTTTGATTAAGAGAAATCCAACAAAACCCTGGTATAATATTTAATCATTAGAAATGAGGAGCTGGATTTTTGTAAGGCTTCTGAAGTTGTTCACATAAGCTTTGTAACAAGTGAATTTGGAATTCCAGGATCCCTCCATGGGAACTATCCAGGTCCTGTTGGTGGTTTGGGACCTTTTAGTGGCAGTGATAAGTTTTGGTTTAAATATCATTAACAATGATTCAGAAACGTGTGACTGGTTGGGCCTTTTTGGACTGCTGCTGCTGCTTTGAATGTCTTGCTTAGTTGGTACCTGTTTTGTACCTATTTTGACCCATCTGAGTAATTGGACAAGGAGTTTTCCAGAAGTGTGAATGCCCCACCTCTACTTTCTTGTTTTCATACAGAGTTTTCCCTCCAGCTCCCTTAGTGATTTTCTGCACCCTTCCTATGATTCTTTGTCCTTGCAGGGGTACTTTGACTTGTCCAGACTTGAGCACTAGGACTAGTCAGAACAGGCATCAGTTATGTTATGTTCCAATTCACATTGTCATAGGGACTATCACTGAAGAAGTTTCATTGTATGCTTTTAGAAGAATACAAAGAAAAGGGAAATTACCACTGATTTTAACACTCAAAAGCTGGCTACTATTTGTACTTTGTTATCTTCTTAATATCATTTATATGCATATGTGTAGTAATTTTGCTATGTATATTTGATATGGGTTATTAAAATTTTTAAAAACTAATATCTGAACCTTTCTTCATGTCATTAGTATTCTGTGTCACAAGTTTTAGAGCATAGTAGTATAAAGTATGAATATATTCTAACTTATTCTTTCCTTTTATATATTGGGGTTTTTATTATCTTTGATTTTGATTTATGCTGTAATATGAATAACTTTAGACCTCTGCACACACTCCTGATTATTTGGATAAATTCCTAGGAGGAGGGGGCGCTACATCACAGAACACAATAAATTTTACAGGCTGCTATTATGTGTCCAACAATTTATCACAAAGGCTGTTCAAGTGCACACCCTTTAGCAGTGTATGAGTGACTTCTGGCCCAAACTCTTTCCAGTACTGTGTATTGAAATTTCTTTTAATTTTTTTTCTCTAATTTCATCCTCAATATGAAAAATTGGTATCTTAATTTCTATTTGTTTCCCACTGTGCCTAACTTTTAAGATGTTTATTGCCCCTTTATTTTTATAACTTGGCTATTTGTATCTTTATCTGTATTTTCATTAAGATACTGTTTTCTTATTGATTTATAAGATATATATGTATAGATCTCAAAAGTATAAAACTTTCACTTACTGTACATTTACATTATTTTCTTGTTAATGTTTAATTGTATTTTGTGTATTTAGTTTGTATTTTTCAATTTTTCTGTTGTCACATCCCTTGTATTTATCTTTATTAATTCTATTTTTGAATGTATATATGTTTACTACCTTGAAATAAGTAGATGTCTAGTTTTTAAATATTTGAGTATTTTAAATTAATATATCTAGAATTTGTTTTGGTATGTGGCAAAAGAGGAGGGATATTTAGTAAGTTAGTACTATTTTATTAATTACTTTCTCTTTTGAGAGTTATTTTTTAATTTGAGCTAAGTTATTGCTTACAAGTGTGGAAATATCATATTCTCTTTTCAGTGCTTAAAATTTACTATTTTAGCAGGGCATGGTGGCACACGTGTAATCCCAGCACTTGGGAAGCTGAGGCAGGAGGGTCACCATGAGTTCAAGGCCAGCCTGAACTACATAGCGAGACCCTGTCCCAAAAAAACCAAAAAGAAGGGGCCGGGAATCTAGCTCAGCGGTCTAAGCACCTGCCTGGCAAGTGCAAGGTCGTGAGTTCAATCCCCAGTGCTGGAAAAAAAAAAAAAAAAAAGAAAAAACACATAAAGAAAAAAATTTACTATTTTAAATAATCCTTTTACCATTTCTTCAGCTCTTTACTTTTATTTATTTTTGGCTAGTTGGTATAAGTTTTCCAGAAATTTTAGCTTTGGAATATAGATGATAGTCATTCTAAAACTTTGGATAATTTTTATACATGAGTACCAAATTGTTGTATCATTACCTCACTTTTTTATTTCTTAAAACTTTTGCAGCCATTCCCTATTTTCTGACATTTGGGGCTATGAAAGATAAATAAAAGAAATCTTATTTTTATTTCTTCTAAAGTAATGTGTTTGATTATTCGTTTTACTTGATCTTGACAGTATTTTTTTTCTTTATATTTAAAAATCTTAAAGAGTCACGGTGATGTGTCTGCATAGTGGTCCTGTTTTACTAATTTTATCTTGAGCCTTTTAATCATCTAATGACTTGGCTTGGTGAGTTTTAAATCTGAAAAAAAATGATGTATTTGATCTCTCTTTCTCTCCTTTTTTTCTTTCTGTTTATTTATTTTTGCTTGGTACTAGGAATTGAACCTGGGGCCTCACCCTGAACTACTGTACATCCCCAGTCCTTTTTATTTGTTTTGAGACAGGTTCTCACTAATTTGCTAAATTGCCCAGGTTGAGCTCAAATGACTGTGATTCTTCTGTCTCAGCCTTCCAGAGTGCTGAGGTTACAGATGCGCAGCACCACACCCAATTTATGTTGAATTACTTTATGTGGTCCAGGTGTTCTGCTTGTAGTTTTAAAAGTTACTCTTCATTTTCTGTTTTCCTTCTATGTTTATCATTTCCCTCTCCCCTGTAACTCTTTGCCTAAGTCAACGATTTTATTTCACTTTCAAATTTCTGTTCTTTGTCTTTTTCCTCTGCCTGCTGGAATAGTGTCTCAAAAGTGCCTCTTTGTAACTGAACTGTTTTTCCATAGTGTCAATTCTCTGATTGTAGCCTATCTAAACTGGTACAATGATTACATTTTTATTCTTTTTGGGTTTTTTTCTCTCAAAAGAATTTTTGGTTTTGTAGTAAATATTTTTCCAAAGTATGATGTTTCCCTGCATTTTACAAGCAATTGTCTTTTTCTACAGCGCAGAATCTTTCCATAGCTTGCTGTTATTTGCTGGTTCATTTTTAATTTAGTTATCCCCACATGAGGAGGCCTTTTTGGTGTTGTGCCTTTCAGACCATAGGACTTGGGTCACCCTGCTGTCCACCTCAGTGGCTGAGTCTTTTGTGTAAGCTGAGGCATAAAGCCTTTTGACAAATTTTTGATTTTTCACAATTTGATAATTCAAAAAATTCTCACACAATAGAGAATTTGCTAATTTGAGATTTTAGGGGCGAGATCCTCTTCTCTCTCATCTTGGTCACATTCCTTTCAGAATGCACATGTGTTTCTGGGTGATCCTGGTACTTGTGTTGCTCATAGGAATGGTGTATGACAAGTGTCACTTAAAATATCAAGACCATTAAACTTGCGGGGCTCCCTGAGTACCTGCCAGCCCCTTTGTGTGCCACAGTAATGACAGACTGATACCTTTTCCTCTCTTCCTCCTTACCTTTAGTGTTAGTATAATGTAATATAACATAATATCAAGGCATACTGTCAAGAGTATGTAGAAAGAGTAATGAATGAGCATTTGGTTCAACAGAAATTGATCCACCCTTCCTGCTGTAGGAAGTGAGTCCCTTCCTGTGTGGGAGAATCTACCTGATTTTCTGGTCTAGGCAGGTTCTCTGTGCTCAGGTAAATAACGACAAACCATGGGAGGAGAATCACAGTCTCTCTAGTTTTTTTTCCCTGGACCTGTTCCACTTCTGAGCTGAAAATTTACATCCAGGGCTGGTAATTCCTCCACATGCATTCTTTCTTCCGAATAGTATTTCTTCCCTGACCTAGACAAATTTCAGAAGCAGCCGATCTGTTACCACCTAAAATGTGTGCTTGTCATCTTGTGTAGACTTGTGTACATTGATAGGAATGTAAATAGTCTAGAATAGAGAAAGTCAGGCACTGTCTGCCCTCTCCTGTCCTATCTGGAAGTTGTAATAATGTTTTTATTTGACATTTTTTTGTTGTGTATGTTCACACTTGGATTGTAACTGCAGGCTTCAGGAAATGCAAGATGAGAGCGAATTAGAGTTTGGGAAGGGACCATATAACTAAATATCACTCCAGAGCAGCATACTTTGACCCTCTCTCCTTGCCTCTCCACGCTGCACCACAAAGCGATGCAGCCTGTTGGATTTTATTTCGGAGAGCAGTAAATGCTTTTTCACTTTGGAGTCTCTGCTTCTTGGCTTTTAGAAGTAATGATACTAATGTACTCTGATTTTTAAAATTCAAAACACTCTAAAGCTGCTCTGAGCCTGGCTTCTGACATAGTTTGAAAGGAGGCTTGAAATGTTGCATTCTGCCTCTTTTCCTATTCCAGATCCTGTCTTAATTGCAACTCCTCGCTTTTAAAGTTTAGAGGGATCTCACCTCCATCGGTCTCCTGGTTACTTGCTTTGTCCTTCACTTTCCTGGGATGTGGGGTTTGCGATGGCCTCTGACTGGCACTTTTCAACGCCTTCATTTCTGGTTTCCGACTCACCTCAGTGCCCTATCAGAGCGTGGGCTGCAGTCATCTCTGGGCTTCTGTGGGTGCACTGACAGGAGGATATTGTCCACTTTGTAAGGTGGGTGGATGAAGAGGGCGACAGCTCTTGAAGAAATGATATCTGAATGTCCCACCTGTGCTATCAGAGGTTGCTGGAGATGGGATTTTATGCCATGCAGAGAACTCCATTATATTTGTCCTTGGAATCCACAGGAAATGGGTTCCCAGAGCCCCAGTGAATGCCAAATTCCACTGAGGCTTAAGTCTCTTATATAAAATGGCCTATTTCCATGTAACCTACACCCACCCCCTATATTCCTTGTCATAATATATGTAAATGCAGTATAAAATGTTGTTATACTGTATTGCCTAGGGAATGACAAGAAAAATCAGTACATGTTTAATACTGATGCACTTTTCTCCCCCAATATTTTCCACCTGTGGTTGGTTGAATCCATGGATATAGAGCCTGCGGATATGAGGACCCTCTAGTTTCACTTGATTGTTTCTCTGACAAGAGACTGGAACATTGCTTTTTACGACCTGCAAGGTGACATTCTTCAGATGGTACTGTTCACATGCAGAGAAGGGTTGCATCTTAACTTCAATCCAAGGTTCCTTAGTGTTGTTTGGCTGTGTGTATTAGTTTCCTGTGCCCTTGTTGGGCATTCTCTTGAAGCAACAGATATTAGATGAATTTGAAAGTAGAAAACCCCAGCTACCTGTTGGAGGGCTGAGGGAGATCTTCCAGTGAGTTGTAAGAGAGGAGCATGAACAGGCCAGAAGGTTTGGTGCTAGTAGCAAAACTAGCAAGACAACAGGCTTGGGCACAGATGAAAGGAGATGAAAAGAGAAAAGAAAAAAAAGAGAAATTGATCTCCACTTCTGCGGTTGCAGTGGTTATAGAGTCACCAGTTTTTAGCTGCTCTGTGGTTTCAGGATGTGAGAGTTCTACAACCTCTTGTTTGGTGGAAGAATGAGAAGGTCCATAAAGAGCCACTGAGGCTTTGGGGATAAACTTAAGGAAGATGCCCGTTGCTTGATGCTGTGTTTTGTGGCTTCTCTTGTCATTAGGATGGTGGTTATTTCTGTAGTATAATTATCTGTACACTGTCTTTTCTACACTTTTAGCTTTCAAAAATATTTTTTCTCTAAATACTAAGAATGATTTGTACGTGCTGTAGATAATCATTCAGTAATTCTTGGGAACATTCATATTCATGACTATAATTATTTCTAAACATAATTTTATAGGGCACAACCTGTTCTTTTTTACTGATTGTAGAATAATTTCTGTTATCTTATCTTGGTAAGTTATTGTTAGTTATTATAAAGTACACTGAAATTCTTTAACTTACAGTTTTTAAAGCATTGCATTTCAAGAAGTTGAGGGTATAAAGGAGTCGTTAATTTTGAAATGATTAAAATCTCATACTGTTTGCTGGAACCTTAGCTGGATTGCTATATTGGATAGATCTATATTCCATATATGTTCTTCTGAGATTCCATTCCATCATTTTCTTACTTAATGGAATATAATATGTGGTTCCCAATTTTGGTGGTTGAAATGTGTCTTTTAATGCTATACTATGTATTCTATAATATCCTGGGTACTTCATTATTTCAGAAGGATGTTCGTATCCTACTTACTTACATTTATTAGTATAGCTTTACTATTTGCACATGAAGTTTATGGGCATGTTTTTGTGTTTTGTCTCCTGTTAATTTTGGAGATACAAAAGTACTTATTGCTGTCTATATCTAGGGGATATTATTCATGAAACAGACTGTAGAACTGGAGGTCTTTGCCTTTTCTGTCTCTTTCATTGCTGTATCCCCACTATATAATGTAGAATTCCAGCAAGCTGAGATGAGTTCTGCTGCCTTGTCTTTATAATAGTTCTAGGTTTATAATTTTGCAGTGGTATTAGACACACAGTGAGCTTTACATGGTAAGACGGTAGTGAAAAAAATCCTAGGTTGGTAGTTTCATGCTTGTGAGTTTATAAAATAAAATTTTATAATTGGAAGAGAATGAATTAAGCCTGGAAGTTTGAAACCTCGTATCTATAATTATTTCATAAAGGGAGACATACACACATTAACAAAGAAATTGAATAAGTAGGTGTGGGGTCTCAGAATATTTGTGTTTAAGAAAATTCTTTTTTAAATAAAAAACTTAAGAGATTAGAGATCACCTGTGTCTGCCATCACAGTGTTAATGTCCTTGCTTCTGTGGAGTTTTTGAACACTCATCAAAGAGTGTCATAGATCAGTGGAAACTTTTTGCAGAAATGTAGCTTTAGATAAATAATGATAAAAAAAAAGTGCATCTCCAAACTAAAAAAAATGGTGTTACTCAAGTTTATGATGGGTTGCTGCTGGGAAATTTTTTTGTTTTTGTTTTTTGGGTGCCAGGGATCAAATTCACAATCTTGCACTTGCCAGGCAGGTGCTTACGCTGCTGAGCTAAATCCCTGGCCCCTGGGAAATTTTTAAAACAAGAATAGCATATTACCACCTCAGAAGTCTGCACATAAACATCTTTTATTTTGCAATGTATTACTACTGTTGATGCCAAAGCTAGCCTGGTTTCTTAGAGAAACCAGAAAAATGACAACCTGAAAAATCTTGATATTTTCCAACATACTGAACATTATGTGAGATTTTCTCCATTTTTCTTAAGGGTGCTTGGTGAGAGTAAGACATGTATCATGTTTAAAGGATTGTTCTATATAATCTTTGCTGTAAAAACAATGCAATCTGAATAGAGCTGCTGTTTGAAGGTAATTTCAAACATGGAAATTACAGATTTTTAATAAATGAAATTTTATTGAGTGTGACATCTTTCAAATGAAATTAATTATAATTAATTAACACACTTAGAGGTGAGATTCCCAGATGTTAGAGTGAAGATAATCTTTTCAGCAAATAATGCTGGCGCAGTTGGACCTCTCCATGCGAAAAAATACATGTCCTGATCTGGTTTCTGCTACTATAACTGAATACCATAGATATGGTAACTTACAGAAAACAGATGTTTATTTGGCTCCTGGTTCTGGAGGTTGAGAAGTCTAAGGAACATGTCTGCTGTATGATCCCTTGGTAGAAATGTGGAAGGTCAATTAAGTACACATGAAAGAGAAAACAAAAGGGATGAATTTGCTTTTATAACAACCCCTTCTCATGATAACTAGCCTGTTTCCTTCTTAACAACATTAACCTGTTCATGAGGGCTCTGTCAGTCATCTCTTATAGGACCCACCTCCCAACATTGTGGCACTGAGAGTCAAATTCCCAACAAATGAATTTTGGGAAGGGAGACATGAAAATAAGTTTAAACTTTACTTCATACCATATACAGAAAAATGATCTGAATACATCATGCATTTAAGAGTTCAAACCATAAAACTCCTGGGAGAAAATATTTATAACCTTGGGTCAACTAGAGTTCTTAGATACAACACCAAAAACATAAATAGTAAGAGGAAAAAATTGATAAATTTTATTTTACCAGAATTAAACACTTTTGTGTTTCAACATACATGTAAGAATATATAGAAAAAGGTAAGCATTAGACTGGGAGAAAATATTTGTAAGTCATGTATTTGATTAAAGACTTGTATCCAGAATATGTATTTGTACTTAGTAATAGGAAGACAAACAACTCAGTTAAAAATGGGCATAAGATTTTTTTTATTTTAAAGAGAATAAAACAATACAAAACAGAACATAACAGAACAAAGCAAATCAGAAAAGAACAATGCAAGCAGCACATGACCTCACAACAAGACAACAGGAAATCAACAGTGGCTACCATAAGGTCTCTTGTTTTCTTCGTAATAGCTGTTCATACGTTCACACATAATACAATCCAACAAAACAAAATACTATAAAACCAGTCAAAACAAGAGAATGAGAGCATTATGGGACTTCAAAACAAGACAATAGGCAATCAACAATGGCTTCCCTAGTCTCTTGTTCTCTTCAAAATAGCTGTCCATACCCTCATACACAGTGAAGTCAAATAATAAGAAAATGGACTAAAACCAATCAAAACAAAAGAACAAAAGCATTACAGGACTTTAAAACCAGATAACAGGAAATGAACCATGGTTACTATAATGTCTCTTTTTCTTTAAAATAGCTGTTCATACCATCACATATAATAAAATCAAACAAAATAGAGCAGTAAAACCAATTAAATGGAAGAATGAAAGCATTATAGGATTACAAAATGAGATCATTGGAAACCAGCCATGATTACCATAATACATCCCATTATGTTTGAACTAGCTGCCCATATCATCTGACACAGTAAAATCTAACAAAACAAGGCAGAGCAGAACCAAACCTACCAAAATTGTGAAAACATTACAAGAGTTCAAGACAAGACAGTAAGAAATTAATATTGGTTACCACCTTCTCCTCCTAGGTGTTTACTCCCCTATCACTTTTATAATATCTATTGTGTTTTTGGGTCCCACTAACTCCTTTTTTTTAATACTAGTTTTCACCCTTATGAGTTCAAACTCTTTTACCCATGAACATGATCTTTGGTTGCTGTTGAAGAACCTCAAGATTATCCTACTTTTTAGCTGGGTAGCTTTCCATTGTAGGAAAATGCCGTATCTGTCTTATCTGTTTTGTGGTTGCTGGGCTAATTATCCTTGTTTTTTTCTGGTCTTCTGTCACATGGAACAATTGTTTTCTTCCTTTTGATTTTCAGTCTATGAATTTCCTTTTGAGTTAAATGTGTTTCTTATATACAGTATATTAATGGATCTTGTTTCTTTATGTTTCTTTTTATTGCTGAATTGAGGCCATCTACATTACTGGTTACAACCAGCAAAAATTGGTTTCTCTCTGCCATGCTATTATTGTTGGCCTTCTGCTTTTCCTCTTCATTCAGTTGCCTGTCTTGTTTGGCAATCCTCCTCTGCTGCTGCTCCTGGAACCATGGTCATCTTTATCTCTCTCTAGAGTATCCTTCAGCACTCTCTGTAGGGTTGGTTTGGTGGTCATGAATTCCTTCAGTTGTTCTTTATCATGGAAGTATCTTACTTTTCCATCCATTTTGAAAGATAGTTTTGCAGGGTACATCAATCTGGGTTGGAAGTTGTTCTCTTTCAGGATTTGCAGTACTTTACTCCAAACTCTTCTTGATGTTTTGTGTTGAGAAGTCTGTTATGATTCTGATGGATTTTCCTTTATAGGTGATCTGTTTCTTTTCTCTAACAGCTTTTAATATTCTGTTCTTGTGCTGAATTTCTGGGATCTTGATTATTATATATCTGGGTGTAGATTTACTTTGGTTATGGCTAGTTGGGGTTCTATATGCCTCACTTATCCATATAACAGATCCTTTTCCCGTGTTTCGGAAGTTTTCCGCTATTATTTCTGTAAATAGCTTTTTTATTTCATTTGTGTTGACCCCAGCTTCTTCATTAATGCCTATCACTCTTAAATTATTTCTCTTCATATCATCCTGCAGCTGTTGAGTTATTATTTCCTGATTACTTGCTATTTTAAAAAAATCTTTCCTTTTGTGATCGCTAGCTGCAATCCTGTCTTCAAGGTCTGAAAGTCTATCTTCAATCTCTTTCAAGCAGTTTTGCCAGCTTTTGATTGACTTTTTAATTTCCTGGATATCTTTTTGAATCCACTTCATGCATTGTAATTCCTTTCTATATTGTTCGTTCAAGGTTTCCAACGTTTTCTTATGCCCTTCTTTTTTATCTAAGTCTTCTTTAGATATGCTTAGGAATTCTTTCATTATGTTTTTCATTTCTTCTTTCATCTGAGATATTGTTTCTGATCTGATTACTTTCATAGTCTCATGAAGTGGTTTCTTTATTTCTGTTGTTATCCTCTTGGAGATTTCAGGTGAATGACTTCCATTTTCTTCCATGACTATATCTCCCAGGTTTTTTCTCTGTGGGCTGCAGGTCTGAGATTGCCTTTTGCTCCTTCCTCTTGTCATTCTCCTGGGTTCCTCCCAACAAGCTGGTTGTAGGGTCCCAGGCACTTCCCACAATGGCTGTCCTTCCAAGGTGTAGGGGAATGGGACAGACACCTGGGTTCCTCTGACCCCAGGATTGCAGGGAGGTAACAGAGTGTGAGGTGGGCTTCTCCAGACCTGTACAACTACACTGGGGCTTCCCCGATGGCCAGGGGTGCCTGGTGGAGGGGCTGCTTCTCTCAGTCTACCTGCCTACCCTGGGACTCCCATTGTGGTGGCAGGCACACAGGGGTGCACTTGCCTGATTTTCCCAGTGGGTGGTGGCTGCTCGAAGGAAGCAAGAGCCTCCAATGGTGGCCTGCAGGTGTACAGGGCCTACCTGGCTGTGTGTCCCTGCTCCCGACTGGCTGCCCGGAAGCAGGCTCCTATTGTTGGTGGCCAGTGGGCAGCGGTGGATCTGCTGGCTCTCTCCATGCACTGCCTAACCACAGGGAGTTCATTCCCACAATGGGACCCACGGGCGGAGGTGGACCAAATGGGCATAAGATTTGAAGAGGCATTTCACTGAAGAAGATCTAAGATTCTGTCTGCCTATCTATCATATGTCATCTATCTATGTATCTATCTATTTTTTCTGTATCTTGGAGAAACTCCCTCCCAAGGTTGAATTCTAATGCTGAAACTCATGACGGGAGGGTGGTGGTGCAGGAGAAAGGAGAAATTCTGGGGGAGAGAGAGAGAGAGTGAGCGAGAGAGAGAGAGAAAAAGAAAGAAAGGTTGTTTTCTGTCTTCTTTATGAATCCATGGGTAGTTCAACACCTTGAGTCAAGGTTTTATATTTGAGAAATTACCGTAGAAGTGACTAAAAATCAGTATCCTTTTGCCTGCAGGAGTCATGGAATAATTTGTTTTTCTTGTTCATAATAGCCTCATGAACCTTAGCTTTCAGAATGCTATGATGCTCAAGGTCAACCTGAGCTGCATAGTGAGACCCTGTCTCAAAAAGACAAAACAAACAAACAAAATACCAAAACAACAACAACAAAAACAAAAAACAAAACAAAACAAACAAACAAAAAGAACAAAGAAAGCTATGGGCATTGCTGTCTAAATCCTATAGGAATTCATCATTCAAATGACTGCTATGGGGCAGAGCCAGAACCAGCATTACAACTTAGGAATGTCAGCAAAGGAAACCAACCTAAAATCTTTCTTTCCTTGTCCACAGTTTTAGGGAGGCTTGAGTCTGTATTATACAACTGAAAAGCCCACGATTGTGTGCCTATGCTTTGCAGGAAAGATGCCAAGATATTTTACTGCCTTTTGAGTCTTAATGAGGCACTTCTTACTGAGGGATGAGCCTGAGCTTGCCCCACAATTATATCTCTGTTTTGCATGTGGTTCCGCCTGCTCTGCAACCCTTGCACTGACTGGGGGAGGAGTGAGTCTTTTTAAAATTGGGCAGAAGATGATAGATACAGAAGTTACATGAAGCTTAAAGTTTGCCAGCATTGAATTAGATATCAGTGGAAACTCAATGCAACTACTTTGGAAAAGTTTTGCAGTTTCTTAAAAAGTTGAACATGAACTTGTATGGCACAGGAGTTCCACCCTTAGGTGTCTATCCAAAAGAAATAAAAACATATGCTCACATGAATGACTTGTTGATGAACACTTGTAGCAACATTATTTAGGCCAACAATGGGAATTACTCAAATGCTGGTGAAAGGATAAATAAAATGTGGTATATCCATTCACGAAGTACTAACCAGTAATCAAAAAGAAAGACAGGCACATGCTACAACATGTGCTAACAGATGAAGCTCAGAAACATGACAAAAGAAAGAAACCACACAAAATGTTGCACAAGACAGACAAAATTGCTTAAGGGTAGAAGTGAAGGGTAGAACTGGACTTGACTCCAGAGCATACAAGGGACTTATTTGGGCTGAAAGAAATGTTTTACAACTGAATTGTGGTGATGGTTGTCCAAATGTGAAGTTACTAAATATTGTTAATTGTGTACTTACTATATGCAGGACATTTTGTGATAACGTACACTTATTTGTATCCAGGATTTGAGACAGGTAGGCTTATAAGTATCATGTGAGTATGTATACCTGTGTGAGTTTTGAATATAAGTAGCTGACATATGGAAGTAAAGTTGTGTTGTTGAGATAGCCAGAAGATTTATTTAATTTTGAAGATATTCAGATTTCTTAAAAAGTCTCCTTAAGTAATTTGCATAGTTACCAATGATATCATGAGGCGAGACACAGAATGTGCAGAGTTCTTCCCAAGCATTCACATTTCCTGTATTTCCTCTACTTTTCTAGGCAGTGCATACCAAGTTTGAATTGCTGTTTATTTAATATAGAGACTAGTTACCCAGGTGTGAGTGCCTATGACACACAGGGCATTGTATCAAGCTCAATAGGATACAGGAGCCCTAGCAGTCACTGTACCTTATTTAGCTGTTTTCTACATATGACTTCATTTAGTGCTGACAGTAACATTATTACTGTCTCAGTATTCCCATTTCCCAAGGCCCAAATGGGCTAGTAACTTGTTCCAGGCTGCATAGCTGAGTAAGGTACTGACTTTAGAGGTTGTGCTTCCTTATGTTCTGAGTCTTCAGGTAGAGAAACAAAGGAAAGTTGCAATGTGTGCCATGAGAAATGCATGGTGATTTTTCCAGACATTTAAGGGGTCTTGGAGGAGAAAGGTGGTGAGTGATCACTAACGACTCAGGCTATGGGAAAGACAGTGCCTTGGGGAGGTGGGAGGATGATGGAACTCAGCCTGGAGCCATATATCATCCTGATGGCAACAGGCTAGCCCAGCGATCTTTGCATCCTTTCAGACTGTGAAGTCAGACTTAATGAATCAGATGTGGAGCAGCAGCAAGGACTGTAGAATAAACCACATAGAGAGGGACACATCACGTTGGCAGGTTGTGCTCATCCCTGCTGCTATCCAGGCCAGATTTGAAAAGCGCGCCTTGCAAACCCTGGGAGTCCTGGCTGCACTTGGGAGGTCAGAGCCCCCTTATTTGCAAGGAGTGTGTGTGGGGGTGACAGAGACCTTGAGCCCGGCCTTAAAGATTGTGTCTTCTGATGCCCACTTCAAGTCAGTGGCCCTCTGTTACAAGAGAAATGTTAATGCCAGTTGAAGTGTGCTGAAACTCCTTTATTTGCTTACCCACTTTATCCATTTCCCGTGTACGTGTGCGTGTGCATGTGTGTGCACCTGGGGGCGTTTCCCCCACAGTTGCAGTCCCAGCCTCACCCTTATTCTAACCAGTGCAGACTTTGTTTGTGGGATTGTGCTCTGTTCAAGAAGGTCCAAGGGACAAGCATATTCACCCCATTTACTGTGACTTTCATTAAGTCCCCTAAGAAAAGAATGACTCGTATCTAATGATACTATCCAGACTCAGTAAAGAAAGGTGCATTTTCTTTTCTTTTTAAAATATTCTTCCTACATAGCTCTGACTCTCCAACACAGTCAAAGGTTATTAATGACTTCATTCATCCGTTCAGTGGGTATTTGTGCTGCAGGAGACCCAAGCTCTTATCTTAGAGACTGGGTGCCATGAAGGTGGATGTGCAGGTGGCACCTAATTTGGATCAGGGAAAAACATCCTTCCTTTTTTAGAGAGGCAGTCACAAAGCTCAGCTCGGCAGCATTTGTGGCAAAGCATTTCAGTCATCTGCTCTCCAGAGATTTTGTTAGGTCCTCGCTTGGCCAGGTAGAGTGGCAGGATGTGAGGTGGAAAGGGTCCTGAAGAAGTGTGCTCTGCTTCATCCTGAGTGCAAGAGGCAGCATCCCTGCTGACCACTCAGTGCGAATGCTGTCCTTGAAATGTTCAGGCATGTAGAGGGGGAGGTCCACGGCAGGGAACCACGGGGGCTGGACAGGTAAGGGTGCCTGTGTTGCACCCCAAAATTGTAAGTAGGAATTCTGTGACCAGAGTAAAAAACAGACATTTTCAACACATGAAAAGGCTTAGAGAACAGAAGGGCAAGATGCATCTCTGAAGCAGAACATCTTTCAGCATGGCAGGGCCCTGGGATGTCAGTTGAAGAGAAATGGGTTTGAGAGTGAAAGAAGTAGAAGGAATTAGAAAACAAAAGAGAGCTCCTTGCCAAATAATTCAAGCATTCACAGTTGTGGGAACTCATGGGAGGATTTGCAGGAGGAGTGATATGATGAAGTACAGCATTTGGAGAGATGATATGGTCTCTTGGGAAGCAGGCTACTCCCAGTTAGAATGGCTATGCCAGCTTCTGCAGTATTGGGTGAGCTGCAGGCTGCATCCCAAGTGCTCCACTGAACCTCTGCCCCGCTTCTGGAAATACTAGAGGTGGTGCTGGGCTGAGCATTTGCCTGCACTGTGGCTATTTGGCCTCATACCCAGACCAACACCTGATTTGGATCAGTTGGGGCCTCCTGCAGGTGTGTCCCCTGGGTAAGTTTGAACTGAAAGGGGAAGAAGTTGAACTGAAAGGCAGAGAGACTGAGGTGGCCAGAAATTAGGATGGACCTGAGTTCACTCCCACATCCTGGGATTACAGATGGATTTAAAGACACACAAAAGGGTCTAAATCTCGAAGTGGTGATAGAATGAAGTTGGGGTGGCAGAGTAGACTGATTAAAGCCAGGAGCACATGCAGTTATAGACGATAGTATTGGTTTGCTTGGGCAATTGTAACAGAGCGCCAGATGAAGTGGCTGAAACAAAGGAAACTTTTTGTTACCGTGCTGAAGGCTGGAAGTCTACGATCAGTCTTCATTCCGTCGGAAGGCTGTAAAGAATCTTTTCTTGGCGTCTCTCCTCGGCTGCTACATGAACTTCCTCTCCCCAGGTCTTCACATCGCCTTCCCTCTGTGTCTGTGTCTAGAATTCTTCTTAGGAGGACACTGGTCTTACTAGACTAAGGCTACCCTCATGACTGCATTTTATCTTAATCACCCCCTTAAAGGCCCCATCTCCAAGTGTGGCTCTGTTCTGAGGCAGTAGGTATAACCCAGCATATGCATTTTTGGAGGTCTGGGGGGACAGAATTCAGCCATGGAGAGTGGTTCACCCTGAGGAATCACAAAATGGGTCCTGCCTGTCCTCTCAGCGATGAGGGTTGGTGTGTTATTTGTATAGTGGAAGAGCAACTTCCATGCAGACTTTGATGGAAAGATTCCCATCCTTAGAGTCTCATCTTTTCTCAGCCTTAGTCTACTTGGGTTATCTTAACAAAAATATCACAGACTGGGTTGCTTAAACAGAAATGTGTTTTATTACAGTCTCAGAAGCTAAAGTCCAAGATCAGGGTTGCCTCATGGTTGGATTCTGTCAGGGCTGTCTTTCTGGCTTGCGAGTGGCTGCCTTTTACCTGTGTGCTATGTGGGGAAGACAGTTGGAGGCAAGATTACTTTGGTCTCTCTTCTTGTCAGAAAATCACAGCCAACCAGGACCCCATCTTTGTGATCTCACCTAAAACTAACCACCTCTCTAGCTCTTCATCTCCAGATGCCATTATATGGGGGGCATGTGGTATGATGTCCTTGTAGAAACTGTGGTGAGAGACAAACATTCAGTTCATAACACTATCCCATGTGATTTTAGAAAGTTTACTTAATGTCTTAGTCCACTTGGACTACTGTAACTAAATACCTTAGATTGAGTAATTTATGAATAACAGAAATTAATTTCTCATATTTCTGGAGGTTGGGAAGTAGGATCAAGGGCCAGCACATTCGGTGTCTGGTGAGGACCTGTTGCACACAAGTGGTGCCTGCTGGCTGCATCCATTTATGGCAGAAGAGGCAACCCCCCCACACCTTTTATAGATCACTAATC
>RJWT010022358.1:0-17200 GCA_004365215.1 Cuniculus paca
TTGTCATATGATGCCCACCTCAATGTTATGCTCCAACAAGAAGACTCCAACCAGATGCCAAGCAAATGCTGGCACCATGATTTTGGGCTTCCCAGCCACTAGAACTTTGGGCCAAATAAATGTCTATTCTTTATAAATGCCCAGACTCAGGTATTTTGTTGTAACAGCAGAAAAACACTAAGACATACATCATGGCTGTGTTAGAGCTCACACTCGTGGGTTGATTCGCCTTGGTCTGAGATTCATCTCCCTTGGAGAAATCAAGCTCAGAATCTGGACCATGCACCTTCCCTTCCTTTTCTTTATTCTCTTATAACCACACTTCTCCCAAGTGCTTGCACTGTGGTCTTCCAAGAAAGGGTGTTTAGAAAAGCCAGTGGCCTGGTTTGACCCTACCTATCTCAGGAAGAAAGAGCAGCTCCTCCTGCACAAACCTCTGGTGGGAAGTGGGGCCTGAGTGGCTGCAGTCCTAGCAGTGGGTGGCAGGGCCCTGCTCATGGGCAGTGTACCTTATAGGGACCAGGAAGACCTCAGGAGACACTACTGTAAGTGTCTCATGGGTGGGGAAAGGAGTCTTTGCTAAGTTAGAATTTAACTTCTTGGGATAAAAGAGCATGTCTTGTAGACTGGGAAGTGGTCAATTCATTGTAGAGATGCCCCAGAGAGATATAAGGAGTATACAAAAAGTCACTTAAGCATGCCAAAGTACCCTTTTATCCATTGTTCACCTTCACTCAGAAGCCTTCTGTTTTGTTTTTGTTTTTACTGGGGATAGAACTCACAACCTCATGCTTGCCAGGTAGGCTCCTACGCCGCTGAGCTAAATCCCTGGCCTCCTGTTTCTGTTTGAATTCCAAGTCATCTATTTCTACAGCTGGAATTCCATCCCCTGTCCTCTGTGGTCCTCTTTAACATTCTACTTCCTGTCCTTCTATCAAAAAGTTTTATCTTTAATGCCTTAGTGCTATACTTGATATTCAGATGTCTTCCCAAAGCCTCATGCAGTCATAGGTGGAGAATTTCAAAGATGGTTGGATCTGTGTGTAATGCTCTGCTTGAAGGTGGCCCAACCTGGATGCAGGTGTGTAGGTGAGCAGGCTGGATGGAATATAAAGGGACAGAAATAGATGCTTTGCAACTTTGCTTCTTTGCTGCCTTCTGCCTGCCCTGCTTTGCCATGGACTGTTTCTTCTCTGTGACGCCCCTCTGCCATGCTGTCCTGCCTCGGAGCCAGCTCACTATGGACTGAAACCTCTATGAACTCTGACTGACATAAACTTATTCTCCTTTAGCTTTGAGTGTTGGGTATTTTGTCTCAGCAATGAGAAAAGCAAGTAAGACGCTTCGTCTGTTTGATGTTGCCATACCAGAACACTTGGGTAATTTATAAAGAAAAGAGGTTTAATTTGGGACATGGTTCTGAAAGGTTGGAAATCCAGGATAAGGTGAGAGCTATGAGGTGGTCCTTCCCGTGGTGGAAAACTTAATGGAAGTAGGAGCCCTTTGAACAGGAGCCAGTGAGCAAGCAGTCACTGAAAAAGTTCAACTTGCCTTTTAACAACCCAGTCCCACAAAAGCACAAGCTCACTCTCGCAAGAAAGGTTATTAATCTCTTCAAAGACCTCCGCTCCCATGACCCCCACACTTCTCATTAGGCCCTCTCCCAACTGTCATGTGGGGAACCGAGCTTGGAGCTTCACAATGTGCTTTGGTGGAGACAGACTCTCTTGCTCTCTTTTACTTATAATAATTAATAAGTATTGCCATGTTCCTTGACTTTACCAGTTACGACAGGTGGTCTCTCCACCTTGTCCCCCAGGCACGTCGTGACTCCACAGTACAGACCTTAAACCCCAAACAGCTCTTTCTACAGACAGCTGTTATTTTGCCCCCCACCCCCGTTTTGTGTGCACGTGTACCCCCGAGGGAAAGACTGGGTACTCGGCTTCCTTGATAAACTAAAAGCCATCCCACATCTCGAATATTTTTTCTGTCCTCACCTGTTTCTTCATTCATTCTTCCTATTTCAAAGGAGAAGTGCATTTAAGTCTTTTCCTCGCCCTTTAAGGCTAGACCAATTCCTTTGGGAACCCCCATAGCGTCTCTAAGGTCTGCCTTTATTTATTAATTTTTCTTCTCACACATTCACTTCCCCCTGTGCACTCCTTTCATATTCAAATATGATTAAATTAATTTCTCCTTAAACACAAATATAGCATTTCTTTAATCACAGAGTCCCCCCCCCAAGCATCTCTGACTCTGCCCCTCCTGTCACCGGGCATCTGGAAAGAATAGCGTGTGCTTCCTCCCTCTTATTTCCTGTCCCATTCCAGGCTTTTCGCCTATCTTCTGCGTGGTTGCCTCAGTTCTATTCAGTGGTTTCTTGCCTTACTTCCATGAGAAGTTTCACCGTCTCCTGAAGCTTCTGACATTATCTCTGTTTGTGTGGTTGGCAAATTACTTCGCCATCCCAGAGTTCTCATCACGGGACGTAGGCACAACTTACAAACTACCAAATCCAAAAAATGTGCAAAAGCCCAAAATGAAAGTGAGGCACGTGGTCCCAGATGATAGGCGGGAAAGATGACTAGGGTCTTCAGAGGTGTACAGGGATTCTGACCCTTCCCCAGCTTTATGCTCCCTGCCAAGATTCTTAAACCGTAGGCTCACCTTCCTGCCTTGTCAAAATCTCCTTTTTCTCTATCCAGTTCTCCCATGCTTCTGAGTTTAGGAACTGTTTCTGATACTCATATTTCATTCTCAGTCTTTCAGCCTTGCCTTTGGTTCTGCACCTATTGCAGCACCTAGGTCCACAAGCTTGAACTAACTTCAGGGAGGAGCAGTGAAACCTAGCACTGCCACTGACGACGACGTGGGCAGCAGCAGACTGCGGTGCGAAGGCTGGGGTGCCCCACGGGATAACTGTAGACCCATGCGGATGGGTGCTGATGGGTAAATGCTTTCCTTTCCCCTTCTGCTTCTCTGAGCACATTTCCCAGAGCTCCTCAGATCTTGCAGATTTAGCATGAGTCTCCCAGAGTGGTAGCCGACTAATAAAACACCTTTGTACTGCCTTCCCTTTGTTTTCTTTCCATTTGCTCTGTTCCTTGTTCCTGTTCCTGACAGTCAGATCCCCACATAAACTACACATATATGAATGAATGTTTCAGGCTGTCCTATGGGGAAACCCACGCTAAGACTTCAGAAGATGGTTAGTCATGCTACATAACTCATATTATGGTAAGTATAAGTGATAGAGAAAACACAAAAGGAAAGCAGCTAAACTATACACAGAGATTTGGAGAAGGCACTCAGGAGGAAAGGATGTCTGTATGAACAGTGAAAGATGAGTGGCTGCAGGAAGTGGGAAGGAAACGTAGGGGGAAATGCACTCATGAGAAGGAAAAGGTTACAGAAGGCCTAGAAGTAGAAAAGAAGGTGATACAGTTTTATCAGGGGCATCACAATCATTCTAGTAACTCAAGCTCAAAACCTCATAAGACCGTCAGTTCTTCCTTTCCCGGGACCCAGGTCCTGTCCGTTGTCAGGTTCCCCCAGCGCTGCCTCTCCCCCCTTCTTCATGCTACCTTTCCATCTGAAGACAGCAGCCTCAGCTCTGGCTTTTGTCCTCCCTTGGCTATCGCTGCAACCTCCTAAGCAGCGTCTCAGCTTCCTGGAGCACGTCATCGTACACCTTGCAGTTGGAACAACATTCTCAAAACTCTGATAGACCTCGTCCTCACTCAGATACCTTCAATTGTTCCTCAAATTTTGATTGTTTTCACCTCCAGTTTTAACCTCTCTCTTCCTCCTCACTCATATGCTGGCCTAGCTTCCCATTTCCTAAATATGGCCTGCCCACTCTACCTTCTGTGCCTTTGCTTCAGCATCATAGTTTCCTATATATTTGTACTCACCTTAACCACCTTACCCCCTATTTTCACATTTTGAAGTCATTCAATGTGTATATTTTGCACTTACCCAGCCTGCCTATTATTTGCCCTTATACCCCTACTTCTTATTCCCTTCCTGTTGTCTAATACTAGTCTCCTTCTAATTTCTTAACACCTTTTTAATAATCTATCTGTTAGGGAGAATATGCAATATTTATCTTTCTGAGTCTGACTTATTTCACTTAGCATGATGGACTCCAAATCCATCTATTTTCTTGCAAACCTCATGATTTTGTTCTTCTTTCTGACTAATAGTCCATTGTGTACATTACATTCTTTATCCACTCATCGAGTGATGCTGAGCACTTAGGCTGGTTCCTTATCTTGGCTATTGTATAATTATGCCACAATAAGCCTGGATATTCAGTTAACCTTTTGATATGCTGCTTTTAATTGCTTTGGATGTATAGCAAGTAGTGGTATAGCTAACCACGATACTGATTTCCATATATGGAAATGGCTGTACTACTTTACATTTCTACCTGCAGCATAGAAGGGTTCATTTACCCCTGTATACTTGCCAGCATTTATTTATTTATTTATTTATTTATTTTTTTGTATTCTTAATGATAGCCATTCTGTTGGGGGTGAGATGGAATCACAATGTAGTTTTGGTTTGCCTTTTCCCAATAACTAAAGATGCCGAATATTTTTTGTATATTTTTTGGCCATTTATACTTCTGCTTTTGAGAATTAACTGTTCAGTTCTTTTGTCCATTTATAGATTGAACTATTTGACTTTTGGTGTTAAGTTTTTGAGTTCTTTGTTCTACGTATTGATTTTCTATTGGAACAGTAGTTGGTAAAGATTTTTCTTCCATTCTGTAGGCTATCTCTTCATTCTGTTAGTTGTTTCCTTTGTGGTGCAGAAACTAATTTGATGTAGCTCCTACTTGTTGACCCTTACTATTATTTCCGATGCTATTGGAGTACTGCTCAGGAAGTCTTCGTTTCTAAGACTTCAAGTGTTTCCACTATACTTTCTTTTAGCAGTTTCAGCTTCAGGTCTTATATCTAAGTCTTTGATTCATTTTGAATTGATTTTTTTACCAAATGAGAGATAGGAATCAAATTTCAATCTTCTCAAAGTGGATATTGTTTTCCCAGTATCATTTGATAAAGATATTGCCTTTTCTCCAACATAGATTTTTAGAACCTTTGTCCAGAATGGTTGTATTTGTGCAGTTTTATTTGTATGTCCTCACTTGATTCCATTGATCTGCTTGTCCATTTTTCTGTCAGTACCATGCTGCTTTTCTTACTATGCCTTTGTAGTATAGTTTGAAATTGGGTATTATGATGCTTCCAGTCTTGTTTTTTTATGCTTAGGATTGCTTTGGTTATTCTGGGTCTTTTTTTTTATACAAGTTTCCATGTGAATTTTACATGTGTTTCAGGTTCTGTGAACATTGAATCTATAGGTCACTTCTGCTAACATGGCCGTTTTGATAATGTTAATTCTGCTAATCCATTAACATGGGAGGTTTTCTTGTCATCTGGTATCTTCTTCAGTTGCTTTCTTCAGTATTTTGAAATTTTCTTTGTAGAGCTCTTTCATTTCTTTGGTTACAGTGATCCCTAGGTATTTTGTTTTATTTGAAGCTATTGTGAATGGAATTTTGTTCATGATTTCTTTCTCAGCTAGTCCATTATTGGTGTATAGTAAAACTATTGATTTTTTTAAATGTTGATTTTATATCCTGCTACTTTGCTGAATTCACTTATCAGTTCTAAAACTCTTTTAGTAGAATCTATGGGGTCTTCAAAGTATGGGTTAATATCATCTGCAAACAAAGCTAATTTGACGTCTCCCTTTTCTATTTGTATCCTTTATATTTGTCTTGCCTAATCACTGTAGCTAATATTTCAAGAACTATATTGAATAAGAGTGGTGAGAGTGGACATCCTTGCATTGTTCCTGAACAGTTTCCCATCTTATAAATGTTTATTTTTGTGTAGGTCACCCATGAACATGGTGTAAATCAACAATTTATGAAAGACTGTGTACACAGTAGAAGACAATTTCTCTTTTCTAATTTCAACATTCAGACAGCAAATTTCCTTTCCTAGAGTTGCCCCTATTGACAGCTTCCCATCGATGATTTCAGGTGTATATTTTTTGCATGCATAAGCAGTAAATTATATGGTATCTACAGAAATATATTAAAATTGCTCAATGTGTTTTATATGTGTGTGCACATGTACATCCTGACACAAACATTTTTCTGCACATTGGATTTCCTCTCAACAATGTATTTTTGACATGTTTCTTCTTTTAGACTATTCAAAGTATTCCATTTTGTGGGTGTGTCATAGTTTGGTAGACAGTTTAAGGTAGTCACTTAAATTGTTCTAATTAAATTATTAAAGATGCTACAATGACTACCACTGTATCTGCATCATTTTTTACTTGAGTTACACGTGATCAATTATTTGGTGACATGGATGAATTACCTTTGAGATTCTGCTCCAGCTTTGTGTTTTGTCATGGCATCCCGAGCATTGAAAATCTCACTATCAAGAATTCTTTTTGCTTCTTCTTTTTCATATGCTTGACTCCTACAGCTAATTATTTACATCTAAAATAGCTTTGGTAAATACAAACAAGATGAAAACAAGGTGAACATCCCCAACATCTCTCTCTTTATCTATATTTTTTTGATGTATAGACACCATGAAGCTCAGCCTAAAAACAGTGAAAAAAAGAAATCATGAGCTCCCCCGACTGTGACTCCAGGGTGTTCCCTGTGGAACGGCCCTTGGGGCACAGTGACCACATGGAGTGGTCTGTCTGTTGCTTTTCAGATTTAAGAAAATTGACACACGTGAATGCATTACACAACAAAAATCAAGACAAATTAAAAGAAATTTTAGGCCAACATAATGCCACAAAACCACAAGTTTGTAATCATTTTTGAAACTTCAACTGGAATTTTTGGGTCATTTTGGAGGGACTAAAGGCAGGTGGGAAAAAATAAGCATATATAACACTAACAAATTGCACTGATTCTGTCACTGATAACTGATAGCCGTGTGCACATGCATGTGTAAGAACACAGTGTTCAAGAAAAGATCAGGCCAACAAATCCCCCCAATCTCCAATAATTTTGAACAAAGTATATGATATCATCTTAGAATCTCAGTCTTAAGAACAAGCTAATTGGCTAAAGGCTGACTACAGAGTCTGCTTTTCAGTGTTTCAAACTTTCACTACAAGGTGATGAACGTGGATGTCTGGATATTGTTCTGCATTCCTAATGGCATTCACCCTGTGTAGGCTCTTCAAAAGGGCAAACTTAGCAAGAAAATAAAACACCTTCCATCTGAAGTCTCCTCAGCAACCCTTCTCCAGGACCAGCCCATGCAGAGGAAGGGTTGGATGGTCTGCCAGTTGCTCCTGTCCCGGTTTCTCATGGCCTGGCAGACTCACGTTCTCTTTCCCATCATAAACCCCAGTGACACACTGCGGAGGTGGCCTGAGCTGCTGGAGGTGTAAAGCTCACAGGTCCTCAGGTCAGGATGAGGCAAGGCCCCTGTTTGCAGGTGAGCGCACACTACCTGGCACCCTGGACCAGGACGCTTCCCAAGGTAGAGGCAAGAGTTATCACACCTGCCTTCTTCTGTGCTCATCTTTTTCCTTCTCCCCTCACTTTTTTTTTTCTAATATCTATCTCCAGTGCTTTCTAGTCTGATACCCTGGACTAGGAATGAGTTTTGAAGTCAGGCAGATTAAGTTCAAATTTGGCACTGTTTCCAAACCAATATGTAACACTGGGCATGTTGTGTCACTGCCAAAGAGTCAGCACCTATCTACCCTCTGTAGACTCTCAACCTATGTCAAGTGCCAAAGCAAAGCAAAGCAAAGCAAAACAAAACAAAACAAAACAGCCTGAAGCTTGCAAACATAAGGACAGAAAGGGCCAGGGCTGGGCCAAGCTTACACAGAAGCCCGGGTTGGCCCTCCAGCACTGCAACAAACAGACAAACAACAAGTCACAATTATAAATGCGACATTCATAAAGAGGCCATACAGTAGAAGGGGCCCACAACCCAGGCCACTCCGGGACACAGATGAAAGGATACTGTCTGTTGCATATCTTTTTGAACTTCTCAATTTTGAACCATAAGAGCGTAATAGCAAAAATTAATCTATAAGAAAATTTATACCAATCAAAGATATTTTTCATAGATAAAATATTACAGAAAGGCTATTTTATTTAATATAGATGTTTTAATAAATAAAAATGTATTGAAATGGCCATAAATATGAGCTGTAGTGTATCGGCATTATTTTATAAGGCAACGAAGGTAAAATATATCATTTCGGCTCTCCTTTATTCCACCCAAAGTTGAAAATAGGTCTTTTGAGTAAAATGTTACTATTTGTGGAGCACCTCAAAGCTTTCAAAGTCCTTCATGTGCTCTGTCTAATCGTGATTTTCCACCCTCGAAAGCACCCACCCACGGTCGACGGAATTCCTTCCTGTCCCAGCTGTGAAAAGGAGTTACGACGTGTCCAAGGTTACAGCGCAAACAAGTGGCAAAAGTGGAATTTGAATCCAGTTCTTCTGGCTCTGGATGAGGCTATGGTGTCTCTAATTTCAGGACAAAATTCAAACATAAATTCCTGTTTGAATTTACCCAGAGAGACTGGAGGAAGGAACTGCAAGTCTGAAATCCACACCCTAATGGCGGCACCATAACTGCAACATCCTGAATTTTCCTCTACACTGCTTCCATTTCCCTATGCCTAGGTCTCCCCTGCACCGCCAGGGAAGAGCCGACACCATCTTAGATTCCAAAGGGGATGTGTTAGAGTGTTTCCCTGCTCGGGATGGTGTTAGGATCAGAGTTGAAAATAGTTGGTCTGGAGAAAATCAAAATTTCTCTTACTCTGAGGAGCATGATAAGATCTTAGCTCTAACACTGAAACTACAAGATAGTGAGACATGCTGTGTAGGGCTCTGAAAAGAGATTGTACCTGCATAGTTGGAAAAATAAAAAATTAAGTTTTATGTGTAATGTTAGGGAAAAAAGATGAAACAATTTTACTATTTCCTTTTTTACACATACACACACACACACACACACACACACAATTCTCTTTAGTAGAAACTGAAGAAAGCTAAAACAATTACTTTTTTAACTACTCCATTTTGTCTTATCATCTTATGAATGACTATAACTGAGTTTTATTAAATATGAAAGTCTTTTTTAGGACTATATGACTGCAGAGATTAAGTGTGGACACACACACACACACACACACACACACACACACATACACAAGCTAGTACTGAATAGCATGATTGTTGGTTAAGGCTTTTGGAATCAGGAGGCCTGGCACTTGCCCTAACCTGGCACTTAATACCGGTGAGACTTTGGGAAACAAATGCAACCTTCCTAAGGACTCAGTTTCTATCTTAGAATGACGTGTCAAGTGAAAAAATGTACATAATTAAAAGTCACTTCTTGGAACGTCGCGCTCATTTGCTCCTGTGTTCATTTGGCTGGTGCTGCGTGGTGTCTGTTTTGTGTGGGCCCTGAACCAGGCACTGGGGATACAGTGGGAACAAAACAGAGCAACCTGGCCCCAGTACATCCTCCCAAGGGAGACTGATGCTAACACATGAGGGAAATTGCCAGAGTGGTCCCAAGTGTATTGAGAAAAATAACGGGGACAGGAGAGAGTGTTAGAGGTGCTATTTGAAGTAGACTTGATTAAAGAAGGTTGTGCTGAGAAAGAATGGGTTCTATGAAAATTAGTTGGTATGGTTATTACAGTTATAACCTAGTCTACATTCCCATATGGTATTTGCAAGTCTTTGGGAGAAGACTAATGAATTGGATACTATTAATAGCAAACACAGATGATACAGGCATGATGGCACACACTTGTAATCTCAGCACTCAGGAGGCTGAGCCAGGAGGATCCCTGCAAGTCTGAGGCCACCCTGGGCAACATAGTGAGTTCAAGTTCAGCCTGAACTACATAGGGAGAGCCTATCTTGGAGAAAAAAGAGAAGAAAGAAAGAAAGAAAGAAAGAAAGAAAGAAAGAAAGAAAGAAAGAAAGAAAGAAATAGAAGAAGAGGAAGAGATAGAACAAAAAGAAGAGGAAGAAGCAGTAGCAGTGGAGGAAGAGGAGGAGGAGGAAAAGAAGGGGGAGATCGTTGGGCACACACACAGCATGGCCATGTTCAACTTTTCTCTGCAAAGAATTTAAGATTCCAGGGTTGTCCCATGGCCTCCTGTCATTAAACACTTGGTGTACATAAAATTTTATTGTTATCTAGGATAGCAATTATAATCTTGTTATGGTAAAATCTAGCCTGAAGTTATCCAAATAAATGAGTAGACCTAGGTCTTGAAATTTTTTTCTAAATGGAGGTATATATATATATATATATATATATATATATATATGTATGTGTATGCACATACCATCTATAAAGGCATGTGTAATATTCCTGTATGTTTACATATTTTTATATAACAAAAAAAGTAACAATGAAAATGTTTCCTATTGCGCAGTGTCCATTTTGCATTTCCTGTTCCTGGCCTAAAGCCCTGAGCAGCTTGACTTCTCTGAAAGCTCTCCCCAAATCTCTAGTGCAGAGAAGCCGTGTCACAGACCAGCTGAGTGTCTTCCAGAAACCAAATATCTCCGAATCGGTTTCCTCAAGAGCATAAATTACTCTTTCCCATTCAATCTTTTGTGACTTAGAAATAATGTATGAAAAGTGCTTGGCTCTGTGGCAGTGCAATGCACCAGCTCCCGAGTGAGTTTAATACATGGAGTTTGGATAAATGGTGATCTGTTCATTGCATGTTCCACTAAAACCATTAATGACTTTGTAGAAGTGCTTGGCATACCGCAGATGGTGAAACAGAGGAGCTCCTGTTACCTCACGGGGAGGGTTCTCGGCAGTTTCTCTGTGAGCCCAGTCCTTCCTTTCTTTGCTCTCTGGTGTATCTGTCCCTCTTCCTATAGTCTGCCTTATGTTTTGGAAGTTTTTTTTGTACCAGGCCTCAAACTCAGGACCTTGCACTTGCCAGCCAAGTGCTTGTGCTGCTGTGCTATATCAGGCCTTTTTTTTGGAGTTTCTGATGGCTGCCGAAGCAGCAGTCCTTTTCTTTTGAGTTGAGAGCCCTGGTCTAGGTCTGTGCACACATTTGCTGGTCACTGTCATTGTCCCTCATAACTCATTGCTGGCAGTGCAGGAGGCAGGACCTGGGCTCTTTGGTCATAGCACCATATGGCCTCTGAGAGCAGTCTTTGATTTTCATTTAATTGGAATTCTTGTAGAAGACCATTGACAATGGCATCCACAGTAACTGGTTCTTTTAATTACCAGGACCATCCTTGTCTGTTTCTGTGCAGATGTTGTCTTGCGAGTGGGTGAACTCCTCCTCAGTGAGGTGGATATTGTCCAAATGGTAATCAGCACAGAAACCTTACAGAATTAGCAACAGATTACTGCCAGGACGTTAATGCCAGACAACCTGCTTTTGTTTTTGTTTTCTTCACATTGGAATAGGTTGCGATTCAGAATAAGTTTTTGTAGACTGTGAATGAAAATATAGGTTCACACTCAACTGACAAGCTGTGACAAACCAGAAGGCACACATCAAGTATATTTGCAAGAGTGAACAGCAGCCTAGAAAGCTAAAGATCCCTTTCTGCCTTTCTCTCACCTTAATTACCCAAGGCCAATCTAATTAAGTTCTCCTTTACGCTGTCATAATGCTGTGTGTGCTGAAGAATGACAAAGCAAGCAATGATGCTTCCTGTCCATCGAGGGCAAATGTGAACAGGTGGATCACAACGACAATGGTATGAATAACTCACCAGGACAGAATCAAACAGAACTGGAGTTCTCTTTTCGTCTATACTTCTATTTTGAGGGCCAAAGGATACAAGTGAATAGCATCTAAGTTAGATACATGTCCCTAAACTCAGACGTAAACAACTCACCTCTTCAGTCTCACCTCTTCCTTCTGCTGTTATAGGTTGCTGATTTCGCTCAACGTTTGTTCCAGCTTCCCTCAATGTTCTCTTTAACCTACATTGTACAGATTCTCCCCCAAATTCCTGCTTTCCTGAGGCACTGCAAACATAATCCAGTAAAACTGAAACGAAGGCTGCCAAATCCAAGTCTCTGGCGTGTGATTTTGCCCGCTTTCCATCCTGGTGGAACTGTTATTTTACTTTTATAGGATTAATGCTATGTTGGCCAAGCAGCTACAAGCTATTTTCTCCACTCTCTTCTCATTATATCTTTTGCATGCATTTTAAAATTCTGCTGTTTTCTTAATCAGCCCCTTGGTCTCTTTTTCTGTTTTGTATTGCTATAACTGAATACTTGAGGCCAAATAATTTACAAAGGAAAGCAGCTAATTTTTTATTTGGGAGGCTGGCTCTGCAGACCATTTGCACAAGTTTCCTTTGCAGCATGGGTGAGCAATGGGGCAGTCTGTCTTATAACAGGGTGAGAGGTAAGCAGATGGAATGATTTTCAGAGTCCTCTTGAGATAAAACTTAATCATGGTGACCATGAAATACTATCCAGTTTGTATTTTCTTCATGTGTTTAAAAGGTCATTTTTATATATGTCACTTTTAATATAGTCTAAAGTTGGTTTAAAAAGTTTTGAGTCTAAATCTGTATATACTTTATGTAACAAAATGAAATAGTAAGGATTGAAACATCTTAATGGCTTTTAAAGCTTTGTATATCCCATGGAAACAAAAATCTTGTAACTAACCTCACAGGCCATATGCACAGTGATTTACACTGAGACCGTTACATGTGAATGCATTATTGGATGTCAAATATGGTTTCTTTCCATTGTAATTCAAGTGGGACATGCCTAGTTTAAATTCACCATTAACATTGTTTGCTCTGAATTGAACCTTCCTACCAGAATTACTGCGCTTCGAATCCAACCAGGGAGGATGAGTTATTGAATTGGTAACAGGATACCCTTGTGGAAGCAACTCTCCAAGAGTCCTAATAGTGCCAAACCAAGCTCTTTTCCTTTAGACAATGACATACTTAGGCCAAATCTCTGTACTTTACAACCATACAAAAGGTTATGGGGAAGTGTCAAAGTTGACTAACACTTCCTTGACTAACATCAAGTAGTTTTTCCTTGTTTTGCAATTTTCAGCTCAACAATACCTTCCAGTGTGTAGTGTCAGGAAACCCACACACTTGAAGTTAAGCCTTTCCAGCCATAAGCTAGGCTTAGTTATCACTCTCCTGTCTCACAATCCCTCCATAGACTCTAAGATTCTTTGGTCTTCTTATTCCTTCCCATCTTTAGACAAAGATATTATTTTAAAACTTCTATCATTCTTGCAGTTCATCTGCAGTCTATGCTGACCTTTAAAAGTGAGTAGAGTGCTTTCTGGAACATCTGAGTGTTCTGTGTGCCAGTCAATGGTCACCATACTATACTTTACATATGTTATACCATCTAATTTTCACCACAACCCTAAGATGTATTTCTGTAGCCCTTGTTTTCCAGATGATGAATGTGAGGTGAACTAAGACTAAGAAATTGTCTGAGGTCACATCGCTTGGACTCAGCAAAGTGAAATGTGTGCTTCTAGACATTGCTTTACACTCTTTGTCTCTGTGTTGGGCTGGCTTATTTGGAAGCCTGATTACC
This sequence comes from Cuniculus paca, assembly GCA_004365215.1. Classification (NCBI taxonomy): domain Eukaryota; kingdom Metazoa; phylum Chordata; class Mammalia; order Rodentia; family Cuniculidae; genus Cuniculus; species Cuniculus paca. Next base: position 13,629 of record RJWT010022358.1, read on the forward strand.
GAACACTGATGATACACATATGCTTAACTGTCCTTAAAACATTTCTCTGGAAGCAGCGTTATTACAAGTCTGAAAGCAGGCTTGCCAGTGTAGCATACTAAAATAATTTGAGAAAGGAATTATACTGTAAACATGGCTAGCACAATCTCTTCTTAGGCTAGTCCCACTCTGTCCTGCATATATATATATATATATATATATATATATATATATATAATTTTTTCAAGTACATTTGATATTCAATGCCTTTTTCATGTTGAGAACAATGACTTTCACTTTTTTCTACCAGGTTTTTCTGCACCATTTAAAAGTGTATTATATTAAAGATTATATACAAAACTATAGAAAATCATAGCCTAGAACTGTCAATTGCAACGCAAAATAATTGTTAATATGATAAATATAAAAATGACATTCTGAATCAAAAGAGATTAAAGAATGTCTTCGGAACAATTTTTGACCTGTCATATTCATCTCAACCACTGCATGGTACAAATGAATATCTTCAGATAATTAGGACAAACCTATTAACTTGAAAGTAATAGAAATCAAAACAAACTGAAAACATAGTTTGGAGGCCAACACTATCACCTCAATGAGTCTAAAGTTAGTGCTTAATCTACAAGGTGTGTCCATGGTGGTGGAGTTGAAGTCCAGTACATGCCAGTGACCTCTCCATGTCACTGTTGAGCTTTCTTTGGCTTGCTCTGCCTTCTTTCTACCCTCGTGCCACCAATGTTCTTGCAAAGGCCCCTGAAGAGAATGATTTTTATCAGAACTAATCTTTTCCCAAGACAAACAGCATTCGGTATGAAAAGAAAGCTCTTGGTTAATTTATGTTGCTTAGAAAACCAAAACAGATAAAGGGATCTCCCTTAAAAAATCACCACCAGGCTGTAATATAATCAGGAACTGGGTAAGTTCAACAATGGAAGGAAGTCTAATAGGCTGACCTTTCCCAAGTTGTTTTAAAACTGACATGTGAGTGGGAGTTCCTGGTGTGGTTCTGTTGTGACTTCTGTCTTCCTGAGGAATTTGGAATCAGAACAGGGAAATAGTCCGTTCTTTAAACCAGGAGGAAAATAAGAAAGAATATACCCATCCTTCTAAGATAGAAAAAAAATTATTCTAGCTGGGATGCAACTTCCCAAAAAATGTATCATTATCATTATCATTTCTCGTCTTTATTAAAGTTATTGCTCTACTGTCTACAAAAACTCTGATCCCTGGCTTTTCTAGCATGCTGTTGTATATTGATTGTCCTTATTACATGTATGAGCAAACTATCAAAAATAGGAGTCATGATTAAACCATGTGTTTTTATTTGAGTTTATAAAATATGTTCTCTGGAATCATGAGCCCCTATTGTTAAGTGGGTTTATCCAATTCATACTTTTCAGTCAAAAAAGTAATTTCCTTAAACAGCACAGTACATTTCTAATAAATGGAATCATATGGCCTGACATTCCTTGGATCCTGTCTCCATCCAGAGTTGTCCCATGTTTGAAATATTCAACTTCACACTAATAATCAGCTTATTTTTTATTTGTTTACCTTTGCCACCCTGAAGCCCATCGCCATCCCCTGAATCCTAGCGTGCACTGGTTATTGTCCATCATCTCCCATCCCTCTTGCATTCCTGTACAGGACTGTATGGTCTGTGGCCCTCATGGCACTCACATTAGTGTCCTTTCCCTTCCTCTTCTCTTCTCTCACATCTGCGAACTCCATCCTCTACCCTTCATCCATTCATCTGCACCTGAGTAAGCAGAGAAAAATCTCATCACTGTGTGGGTGATAATGTTGTGAACGCGTATGTTTTTGACTCAGCTATGCTACTTGTTCTTACTTCTCTTACTCATTTCTGTGGAAATGCTACTAACCTCCCTTACTCTCTTCAAGTCCTCCTTATTGTCAAAAACTCATAGTCAAGGGATGCCCTTTTCCCTTCTTTCACATAAAAAATGGACTCCACCAGGCTTGACCCCTCTGTTTCTGCAAAGTTTCTCCTTGCTCCTTCTTACGAATATGTGCATCTTTCCAGCCTTCAAGATCTGGCTCAGAATCTTTTTCTTCGGGTGGAACATATAGCTCAGCGGCACAGTGCCTGCCTGGCAAGCATAAGGTCGTGAGTTTGACCCCCAGTACCCAAGGGGCTAAAAACAAATCCTTCTCTTTATGGTGGCAACCACAGTTATTCGTTCTCAACTCAGGTAGTCCTTTATTCTCATAGCACCAGTCACATTATGAATATAAACACTACCAAAATGATAGATTTTTCAGGGATACATTTCAAATTTCCTGGCTTCTACCAAATGTATCTGTTTTTTGTTTAGGAAATGTAGACTGTAATTGTTATCAATTTATAATTTTGGAAAGAATTAAATTTTAAAAATAAACAATACATTCATATTGCTCAAATTTCAACAGATACCAGAAAAAAAAAGTGAGCGTTCTTCCACACCTGGCCCTAATTACTCAGTTTCTTATGTATTCTGTAAAATCTTTTCAGCACACATAAACAATTAGGTATATTCTCTCCCACCCACACTTTTGTATATATAGATACAGTAGTATCATGTTATACTTACAACTATCACTTAAAAATAGATAATAGGAATTTTTCCAAGTCCCTAGATGAAGTATTACCTCTCCCTGTTTTATCCATCCAGGGTTTGGTAGATTAAACATAGATTCTTTATCACTCTTCTAATTAGGAGTTGTCCTCCACTTCTCTCCCTTTGTAACTGGTCTGGCTCTGTAATTTATTTTACATTCTACAATGTGTAGATGTGATTGACGCAGGATGACCTCAGGGCTGGCCGGTAGGAGGTCTGCAGCGTCACGCCCTGGGAACATATCCCTGGAAAGTTAGCCACTATGATGGAAGAAGCCTGAGCCACACACAGTGGCTGCTGATACTAATGGGCTCCAGTCCTCGACCTCAGAAGATTTCCCATCCAACAGTCAGTTCCAGTTGCCAACCAGGGAAGCGAGCCATCTTGGATATTCTAGCCTGGTTGAGTCTCCAGATGCTATAATCCTCGCAGACATCTCATGGAACATGATTTCCCAACTAAATCCAGTCACGCAGGGCATGGTGAGAGAAAAAAATAATAGTCATTGTTTTAAGTTACTGTGCTTTGGAGTGGCTTCTTACTACCAATAGTTAATCAAAACACATGGTATCCTGTCATGTGGATGTACTCTAATCTATTTCACCCAACCTCCATCTTTGGTCAATCTGTTTCTACTTTTTTTTTTTATTACAAACAATACTGCTGTTAAAAATAATGTATTTAATGGAGAGCAGTGGTACAAACCTATAATACCAGCATTCTGGGAGGCTGAGACAGGAGGATCTCAAGTTTGAGCCCAGGCTGGGCAACTTAGTTATTTAGAGAGACCCTGTCTCAGAATAAAAACTAAAACAGGCCAGGTATGTAGCTCAGTGTGAAAGCCCTGGGTCAATCAATCAATCAGTCAGTGTATGTCATGTGGTATATGTGAGTGTATCTGCAAGATATGTTTGTTAAAGTAGACTTTCTGGATATACAAGAACATGCAGTTAT
>RJWT010022359.1:0-17188 GCA_004365215.1 Cuniculus paca
TCTCTATTCCAAGTATAGTAATTAATCTATTGTTTTTTCTTTCTTTTTTGAAGCTTCTTCTTTGCTTAAAATCTTTTTTATTCAGTCTATATTCCATGTCACTTTTTACATTTCAAATATACATCTCAAATCCAAATAGCTACACTAAATTATTCATCTTTCTGTTCTAAACAAAACCACTTTCAGTATGTCCCGAATATCTAATTGTGATAATTTTGTTATTTTTTCATTATTTACAAGGTAATAATGAATGTAGTCCAATCCTGAAACAATGTTGCATTCAATTGAGCCAAAAATAATAGAAGTTGTAGTATTTTAACTACTTTTAAAATATCTGAGGTTCTATAAGAACACAGTTGATTAAAATTGTTAACCACCTGCTAGTCCTCAACATCTAGACTTCCAAATCTCCTAAGGGATTTTTATTTCTCCCAGAGAAACAAACAAACAAAGAAAAAGAGAAGGAAAGAAAGAAAATTTTCTTTCAACCAATGTGTTCTACCTTTGTGGTTTTTTCCTGCTTCCTCCCTGCTCTGCCTGCCTTTGCTGTCACACAGACCTACCACTCCCTGGCTCCACCCTGAGCAGGGAGCGTCTTCACTTACCATGTCCTTCAGGAATTTATTATGATTTCAGACCCTGGCAACTTTGACCTCCCTGCTTCAGAGAGTAGGTGTAAGATTCCAGAGTGGCAAGCGCGAGAATGACTTCAAATTAACCATTCAGGGCAAAAAATCCTCTTTCGGGCCTCCATATGTGAATGATTTTTGCCTCGTCAATTGCGTGTCTTTTGTAAAGTTAGAATTATGTCTTTGAAACTTCAAAGACTGAAATATTTGTGGAATGAACTAGCAAATGTTCAATTTCTTTTTTTTTCCTAGTACTTTCCATTGTTAATTTCCTGTAACATCTACTAATTTTGAATCTAAGAAAAATGGTTCCTTGGAATTTTGTCTTATACGAATGAAAAACTTTAGTTTGTTATTTCTTTTGAGTTTGTGCTACTAGAAAGCAAATCCTGGCCTCAGTATATTTTCTGCAACATCTGCTAGTTTTTCTAAAAGCTTACTATGAGAAGTACAATCCAGATTATTTTGAAATTACATGAATATGAATACTAAATATTTAAAATTTAAATACTTAAAAGTTTTATATTCTAATTTTGAAATTGCACATTTTGAGTTACAAAGAAAGATTAGCTTTCTTATTTCTTTAATCATGATTCTAGAGATGCTCTAAATAGCAAGTACTAGTTTAAGCACAAATCCATGAAAAAATTATACAGATATTTTACTCTATGTATACATAAACAGATTATATATGAACAATAAATCTTAAAAACCTCCTATATATGAATAAATTATTAGTTATGTTGTTTTCTTCAAAATACCAGAAAATATCAAATCAAAACTTAAAATGGTATGAAAATAATATTATTCTATTCTAAAGTGACTTGGTACTGGAAAAGTCTGTGAAAATGGGAAAATTTTCACAACTTGTGATTTATACTAAACAGGAACCACAGGTCATAATAAGTATACATATTAAATATAAATATACATTTCCTTATTCAATTAAAATACCGAGGATATGTACTTTTTATTACAACTGAAAAATATCATGTTTCATTATATTAAATTACTGCCTGCAATTATGTAATTACAATTATCTCCTTCATGTCTTGTTTCAAATATACCAAAATACTGTGTCACAAATTTAATCATCATTTCCTATGATTCATCGACCCACACTCTTTGTGAGTGAAAGTGTAAACTTTTCAGTTTTCCTTGTTTCTAGACATCTTTAAGATCTTTCATGTTTGATTGGAAAGGCATTTTTCATTTATGCAAGAAGAACTGGAATTTCACAAAAAAATTTTTTTAAGCCTCTGAGCTCCTCCACCTATTTCCTTGAAATCCCCTTTGGCTTCAGGTTTCCAGTTTAAAAATAAACTTAGATGATAATCGAGGTAAGTTTTAACTGTAGGTCTTTAGAAAAAGAAAAAAGGGTCAGCCCAATCAGTTCCATAGCATTACTGATGTGTTATTTCCACTCCCTTTACAAATACAAGGTTAAGTTAGACAATGGGACCAATAGGACACACTTTCAGGCTGAGTCCATACAAAACTGGATTCATTGTGTGGAATCATTCTATGATTTCGATAGGAGTTGAATGCTCAAAAGTTTGGTAAGGATATAAATGTTCATTACACCCACCAACTCTCACCAATGCCAGATATTCTACAAATTGTTAATACGGCCCATATTTCAACATTAATCGTTGTACTCCCAAATTTGTTGCTTTTTCATCTTTCCATGTACTACTAACCATTTCATTTATTCAACAAATATTTCTTAGGCACCCACTGCAAGTTTGGGACTGTGGTAAATTTTAAGATAAACTTACCAGAGATATAGCAGGGCGTGGTGGCTCACGCCTGTAATCCCAGCACTCGGGAGGCTGAGACAGGCAGATTGTTGTGAGTTCAAGACCAGCCTGGGCTACGAAGTGAGCTCAAGGCCAGCCTGAACGGCATAGTGAGACCCTGTCTCAAAAACACTGGGGCTGGGGATCTAGCTCAGCGGTCTAAGCGCCTGCCCGGCAAGTGCAAGGTTGTGAGTTCAATCCCTAGTGCCGCAAAAAAAAAAAAAAAAAAAGATAAACTTACCAGAGATATCACCTGACACTTCTGACATAATGAGTAGACCATAAATAATAAGCAGATAAACATTTAATAAAATGATGAAGAGAAATGGAACTGATGAAGCCAATTAAAGCTATCAAGTAGTAGCTTTCACATAGGGACTATGAACATTATTAATAGTGAGTTGAACTACCTCCTCTCCCAAGAAAAAAGAAGCAGAAAATCTAGAAAAAAGAAAGAAGCAAGTTACAGATAAAAGAATCCTGACATTAACAACATATTTAACTAATCCAAAAACAGGAGAAATTACTACTTTTATTATCAAGATAAACTTGACTGAGAAAATGTTTCAGATAATTGGATTAACTCTTTAATTAGTGGAGTAGCCAGCTGATAAGTATGTACATATTACCTGAACAATAAAAAGATTTAGAGTATTTCATTTCTATTTAGTTGCATTCAAGATATTTTGACATTCTTTATGGTTTGGGGGAGATGGTGTAAAAGACAGTGTCTGGAAAACTTGCACAGCTAAGAACTGGTTTTGGGGAGAGTTGAGAATATCCCCAAAATGGATCATATTCTGTCTCTCTCTATTTTTCCTCAAGTTAATTCTTTGGTTAATATGAAAATGTCTTTGCTTCTGTTTCAATGCTCCACCTTAACCATGACTGTCAATAAAATGTGCTATGGAGTCATTTGGCTTTTATATCATTGCCCTGGTGATCTTTCCTTCTATGTCAGGATTAATAAAACTGTTCCTTCACAGGAACCACTATATAGTTCCTTACTTCTATTTATATTGATCATGAAATAATCCAATTATAATGTCACATGGACCAAATTCAATTTGTAAAAAAGGCCTTGGACATTCTTAAAGTAAGGAGCTGTAATTAGTAAATCTGCAGATCAATGTCATATTTGTACAGGTTGGCTCAAATAGGCTGTCACATATTAGAGCATTGATTACGCAAGTCTTGCATCTGATGTAGGCTTATTCTGTTGAAGCATTAGGAGAGTGACAAATGCTACTAGAACACACCAAAATTTAGGGAAATCTTTTTAAATATCTTGAAAGTCATTCTCCAACGTGAGGAAAAAAGGAAGATGATCAAAGTGACTTATTGAGAGGCAAGCAGTATTTTTGATTTGTCTGATAAAAATAAATGTGATTTGTTATGCATTCCTGTATCAGAGCTTAGTCTTTCTAAAAATCTCTTAAGTGACTGAATTTTCAAAAAACACTTGCTGGCATATAATTTATTTTTATTTTTACTAGTAAGTGTTTGCAAAACATACTGATTACATTAATTGTAGGAACTTGGCAAATTTACATAACATATCCTAATTATTTTTCCTTTCCCTCCCTTCACTCCTCCCCCTATCACTTGTTCTCTTTCTCTTGTGCAAATGACCTGTCTCCTGTTCCCTGTTGATAAGTCCAATCCTGGTCCTGTTTCACATTGTTTTTTTAAAATCTTTTTTCTACCTAAATGTGAAAAATTTTTGAGCCATAGTGAGTTGAGACAGTTTAATAAACTTCTTTATTAAAATAATTATAATACAGAAGCATTATTGATAAAAGTTAAAAATGTAAAACTGTAATTAATGGAAAGGAAATACAGTTGATAAGTGGAATTAACTATTTCATTTGGCTTCCTGAAGCCCTGATGAATGAAAGGAATTTATACCTGGGTAGGATTAATTCACAGCTTAGTTGTTTTTGTATTTTTATTTGTCTGATTCTTTGATTTCATTTGTTTTTGTCACTGGCCCTGGAAATCTGAGTTTCAAAATAATTGTGCTTCTGAATATAGCAAATGCATATAAACCTGGAAATATTTAGTTTTTCTCCTTTGTAAAATGGAACTAATGTTAACTGTGAATATTAAGTCAGGTAGTATACACGTTTCACTTAGCATCACACCAGGCACACACTAGATACCTTTAGAAGGTAATGATTCACAAAACATAAATGAATGGAAGGATTTGTCTACCTGGTGACATTTGTCTGATTCTGAAGGGAAAGAAGCAATTTTTTATAATATATGTAATCATTCCATTTTATGTATAAACTTTCCCTTATGTCTTTCTCTCTTTATTTTTTTAGAATAAGATAGAGAAAAGCCCATTATGTGGCCAGAAAACACATGCATTCTTACAGTTGACCTTAGAAATACTAAAATAATTGCAACCTAAGTTCTTTCACCATCTAAGGACTTTATATTTCAAGAACTATTTGAGTACACCTTTCTATGTGTAGGTAGCTTAGAAAAAGTTCATTGAGTTTTGCACAGAGTAACTGGATCAATGATTGTGGTGCATAAAAGTATAATACTAGTACTTAAGATAATATCTTCATTCTGGGCCAAATTGTTGGTAAGCCTTTCTTTCTGATAATACTTGAGTAATAGAAGCTTGTTGATTTTTGGCCACTTCTGGATATATGACATCAGCAGAAGTATTATACTTAAATTCAGTAAACGTTACTATAGTTTCCATTTTGCATCAAACAGTGTACTAAGTATGTTCAACATAAATAAGAAACGTTTCAGTCCGTGTGTCTAAGAATCTTACTATAAGGATTAATAAATTATATGTTACTTGGGGCCCCTTAATCCATTTCAAAAATGGAATGACTTAAATATAATACTCATTTATTATATCTCATGGTTTTTGTTTTGTCAGAAAATTTGTAGTGGCTTCACTAGTTCGATCTGACCTGGCGTGTCTCATGTGTTCTCAGTAACATGTTGCTTCTTCATTGCCGGCAGTTGGATTCTGCCAAAGTAGATGAATTTTTTTCTTCAAGAAAGCAAGATAGAAACTGCATTGGCTTTATGATCTAGCCTAGGAAGTTAAGTGTTAGCATTTACTTTGTAACTGTTTCATCACACAAGTAGACCCTTGATTCATTGCAAAAGTAAGCTACACCAGAGACAAAAACCACAGGGAGCAATCTTAAAGGCTGGTGACTCAGTGAGTACAAAACACATCAGTGTAGCAGAGGGACTGGATGAGATATAAACACTCAGCCGTCCAAAGAATAATAAGTTCATGATCGTATCTGAAGAAATGATGGAAAGTCTAATTAGGCATTATACTGAAAAAACTTTCCCTAGTAAGATGAAATAGTCCATGCATGGTAAATTTTTGAAGTGACTATTTGTTTTCTATACAATACCTTACTGAAACAAATATCATTTATTTCTCTGATGCTTTGTTTTAGAAATAAAAACTGCTTTGAAAAAAATGTTTCTATTTAAGATCATGGTGCTGACACCATGGTGATTATTTCAAATTTACACTGTGAAAGATGTACGGTGTTTTTTTTAAAAGAAACTTCACTGAAATTAAATTAGATAAATATACATTGCCTCTCAAGTAGTTTCAAATATTGCTCTGTGAATTTTTATAATTTCTCTATGTAATTGATATTTATTTGGCCTTATCTCACACAAAGAGCCTAAATTTGTACTTGCTAAAATGATTTTAGGCCGTATGTACCAGTGTTTGTCAAAGGTACATTTCCTAGGCATGCTGTATGAGAGCAAAAAAAGTCATAAATTATAAGTTGGCAAGGAATAGAATAGTAATTTTAATGATTAATTTTCTTATTAATTTTAATGCTACTAAAAATTAACTAAACCACACCTGCATTTAACTAACAATTCACAATTAGTTGAAGGAACAGTACATTTGTGATCATTAATCATAAGTCTAAAGAATTTCCACTAGTATATTTTCATCAATACCAGGTATACCAACAGATTGTCTTTGGGACTTCTATTGTCTCAGATCTGATACTTTTTTTCTAAAACTATTCACAATAATGACAGATTCACTTTTTAAAAGTCTAAGAGCATAATTAGTGCATTTGTTTTATAAGCAAATATATAATTGAATATATTTATGCATATAAATGTCATGTAACAATAAACAATATATTACAATAAAATAATCTTGAAATGTTAGAGTTATACAGTATTTCTAATTAAAATCTGTGGCCAAATTGGTGGAATGTTTAGCCCAAGGTTATATTCTCAGTTTGTACAATTAGAGTGGGATGAGGGTCCCTCTTTTTCCTCTTATTACCTTTTCAACATTCACTTCTAATGAAGATGACAGCCATCATTTAAATACACATCATTAGGTAAAGAACATAAATGTCAATAAAACATTTTCTATTAAGAAGCAGGCTGATGGCACCATTAAAATGAAAATTTTTCAAGTTATAAAATATAGTCAAAGTCATAATGGAGTGCATTAATACAGTTTGGCATTCTTTCACTCTTCCATAGTGAACTGAGAAAGAGCTTTAATTAAAAGTGATTTTGATTGCTTCACGTTTACACTGTGAAAGACGTACAGTGTTTTTTCAGGAAACTGTTCTTCACATGAAATGGAGTTGGATAGATATGTAGGACCTTTCAAGTAGCTTCCTTTATTTCCATGTGCATTTTTAAAAGTTCTATAATTGGTCTTTATTTGGATGTATATCACATAAAGAGTTTGAATTTGTGCATGTCAATTATTAGTGACATGTTATGATGATTTCAGGCCATATATGTTAGTGTTTGTAAAAGTTGTTTTCTCTACCAAGTGGTGCATATGTCAGTAGTTTTCCAGAGAAACTGAAACAGAAGCAAGACATTAATTTTTGTACTTGCCTCCTAGATTGCCTCAATTGTAACACTAATATATAATCTTCTAAATTTGCTCAATGTCATTCAAATTACATTTTGTAAAAGTAGAGATATTTTGAGGGTTTTGATTTTTTGAACTCTAGGAGTACATTTAACTGTATGTTATAAACAAATAATAAAAACAATATTTACAAATAATTGCTGATACAGCCAACTCTAACTTCAAGGAAATTCTGTTTAGAATGGTACAACAAAACAGATGTTTCAATTTCATCAGGTAATTTTACTATTCTTAATTTTGGCAGAAGCACTAACCTTCACAAAAATACCTATCAGTGTTTACCATTAATTAGAAGAAAACTTTTTCAAAGGTTTTAAGTCAAAAAATTTGTTTGAGGGGAATGAAACAAACAAAAAAAGGGATCTGAAATTGGATGCCTAATAAGAAACTGCAAATAGGATCAATTTGAGAATTATTTAAAAACTACAACGCACTAGGAAATTTAGCCTGGAGAAAGAGCTTTTATTTATTTAGGTTTTCTTTGGTGTTAAGCACTAAAATAGAAACTTTAAAGGAAGTTTCAAGGCAACTGGAAATATCTGTCCACCAAGAGAGGCATAGAAACTCTAAGATAAAGATAGATATTAGTAGCTATGCCTCTGTCGAACTCCAAAGACTCAGAAGCTACAAACTAAAGATAGACATCAGTAGCTACCAAACTAACTGCAGTCTTCAAATCAGCAGTTGTTATTTGAAAAAGCAGAAGCAGGAGAAAGACAGCACTAGTGTCTCTCAAATAGAATTGAGATCTACAAATATGCATAAAGAATGAATGTACTTGAATACTAAGGAGAGAGAAAAAACACATTAAAGGTCATCATGGCTGGAAACTATAATTGGCAAAGAGTTTGTATTCACAGATCTTGTCACATAATTTCCATTTGCAAGCCATTCTTGAATCTAATTCTTATTTCATTATAACAGAAAGGAAAATTCCAAATTTCAGTGAGTTAAAAGTTAATCTAAAATATCTTTTTTATCTATGCTCTTCAATTCTTCCTGGAAGAAATTAGAAAGGCTTTTAAAGTATGTATACACACATTAATAGGAAATACATACTACCAAGTGCCACACAGTTCATCCATGAGGGAAATGTTGCCACTCATGAACAGAGACTTGCAAATAGTAACTTTACAGTTTTTATAAAACTATATCAGCAAATTTATATTTTTGTCATTCTATCAACATTTCTAGTATTAATATCAAGTAAAAAAGAAACAAGTATTTCTATATAAAATTTAAAAAGTAAATGTAGAATATTACTTTAATAATTTAATAGCCACATGTTCATAATCACAACGTTAAATCTTGTTTTGTTTTTATTTGTTTATCTTTGCAAATACAGCTCTTATCCTTCATCTACACATATGCTTTCTTTCGGGCAGAGCAAAGTTTTGCTTGTAATGATAATAGCCAAACTATTTGGCAGGAAAATTCTTTTAAGTGAAGTGTTAGAAAAATCTTTCTCATAAATATTCAACTTTATGTTCAGACATTCTTTCTATCTACTACCTTGGGGACTGTTACTTAGTCATTCTGAATTTGACTTGCTTCTTCTGGGCAATAATGATAAAATAAAAACACTTAAAGAGAAATGTCCTGCATCATACAATATTTTTGTAACTCCTTGCTTAATATTAATTGATTTTAAGATAATTCAAAGTTACAGAAAACACCCAAATTAGAAAGTTTTCTTTTGTCTATCTGTAAATTTGGTAATGAACTCTAATGGATTACATATAAAAACATCCTTGAATGTTAGCTCCATATGTATGAAAGAAGAGGTCATAGATAAAACTTATCTAATGAAACACACTTTTAATTTTGATTCTATCAGAAACAAAATTCCTATTGAAAATATGAATTGTTTCTATACTCAGTAAAAGTAAAGCTGGTATTTTTGTTTTGAATACATTTATAAAACAAATAAGTTATTATATGTCTAACCTGAAGTGCACAGTAATTGATAACTATTTCTAAACCTGAATTTAATACTCCTGATAGAGTGGCATGATCTCACAACCAACTTCTCAGAGAATTCCCATTACAACCTTGCTTATCTCTCTAAAATGGGAGTCCGTGAGCTCAGTACCTCATGACAGAGGCTGTTGTGTTATTAGGTAGGTCTAATTGTTAATAAATTCTAGCTTCAATTGAGTTCAAATATGTCTTTTAATAACTCTTGCTCATGAGCTCTATTAACTCCCTGTGGAGAAACAGACAAGATTCACTTATTTTTTTTCATTCACAATAGGCCTTTCATTTTCGGCTTTTGAAAATAACATCAAGTTATTCTTTCAGTCAGCAACAACAACAACAACAAAACAAAACAAAACAAAACAAAAGCCACAAGGGAATTAACACTATATTAAGTTTGTTTTACTTGTTTATTTTAGTCAACTTTAAATTTCCTTTCACTGTAAAAAGATGTATGTTGCTGAAGTGCTTTGTTTTTTGTTGTTAGGATGAAAGAGAACTAAGGAAAATAATGCAAAATGTAGGGGGAAAAAGCCGCTGGTGTCCTCATTAAAGTGTGATTAAATGTTTAAACTTCCAGTACATTAACACTGACATGTTGTCTTTTAAACAGTGTCAGGTAATGAAGGTCAGCAGGAGCCCGCGTTCTGTTTTGGGTTGCAGTGAGAGGCTCACTGTACCGGACTTCACAGCAGGGAACTGTCAGGTTCTCTTCCCCTCTGTGCTGCTTCGCTCCAACTCCTAGCTTGCAGCTGGCTCCAGCATATGGTAGTGTATGGAGATATTTTCTGGGGTCCACTGCCTCAATCACTATTTAATGATTAATTACTGCAGTCTGATGTCAGGGTGAGACATTCAATGCTTTGGGTAAAATTCTTAACTATAGAAAGTGACAGCAGGCAGGGTTTTGAAATCTCAGTTAACTTTTGATTTCATCTCTTGAATTACCCGATTTTTCTATCCACTTGTAAGAGTAAGGTGAGAAAAAGACAAAATCATCAAATAGCAAACGCCAGCAAGGACCGGGGTGGTATTCAGCAGAATCGTGTGATTGTCACTCACAATAAGAATAGTGCAGACAGATACACAATAACTAACTCTCTACTGGAAACCAAGCAAACAACTTTGAATTGACATTCCAGGGCATAATGGCTCAGAGCTATGAAAAGATTCTTCTGACAATGTTCCTAGTAAGCAAATAAGGGTGAGATGTTTCTCTATCAATATATGGTTTTCCAATCCTTATACCTTGAAGAATGAAATGATAATATTCTTTAGTGATGTTATATGTAGCTGTTAAAAGGAATAATTTAGCAAAAAGTCCAACCTGATTGTAAGTTTAAGTAACAAATTTGTAAATTTTTATTTCTCAGTCATTGCATATAATAGAACCATTTAAATTGAAAGAAATTTTAGTTACAAAAAAAAAAAAAAGAGCAGCGCTATCACAGCTGGTCCTAACCTGAATCATGGGAGTTGAATGAATAAATTAGTACTGTTAGAAATTAGGATCACAACTTAAATATAATCCAGGAATTATTAAACTCTTCATTAAATTAGACTAATCTGTTTCTGATTCATAAACTATAATGGCACTAATGTTTTTACAAAACAAATTACTTGGCTCTTTTATCATTCCATAGCCTTCTTAGTTGTAATTACCTCAAAGCAAGCTCAAAATATTTGTAGGGAAACAGAAATATTTAACATTATGTTAAATAGCAAGTATTTAATAATATTGGTCAATACCCTTTATATGTAGCTTGGTAATGTATTAAGAGGATATTGGAAATGTTTTAAAGTATAAAAGCAAATTTTTGAGATCAATCAACATTAGAATACCTATTTTTTGAATGTATTCCCACAAGTTACTATTATATAAAGGGGCATTTATAACTTTATTACTTAGAATGTTGAATACATGATTTTCATTGAATAATTTGATAAAAAAATTGGTTACAATGCTAGGCTAAAAATATCTAAAATGATCAAAATATATTTAAATTTAAAATTGAGCAAGTTTATATCTGCTACAAAATAGAGTAAGAAGTGTTACTATGGGGTAATTTATGAATTGTGCCTACAGTAAGTATATCAGCACTTCCGTATTTTCCAGTATTGTCTAGTGTTATGGTTTGTATCTAAAACGTCTCCCAAATGTCTCGGGTGTTCAGAGCTTTCTGTACTGTACTCATCCGTGGGTTAACCCACGAAGGAGTTCACGGTTGAATGTGCTGTGAGGAGGTAGGGCCCTAGTGGAGTCCAGTCACTGGGCTGAGCCCTCGTAGTGTGTTTTTCTTGCTCAGCTCTTCTCTCTCTGTTTCTCTGTTTCCTGGCTGGCGGGTTAAACAACTTTCCCTGACCCTTCCTCTATGACATTTCTGTCTTGGTTCCAGCTGGCATGGACTGAAACCTGTAAAACCATGAGCAAAATAAATCTGTAAGTTTTCATTCTCAGGTATTTTTGTCTGAACAATGGGAACGTGACTTACACGCCTACTTTTGATTTTGGATTCTGGGATCACATCTACTCATTACACATACTCAATAATGAGTGATGATTTGCGTTTCATTTTCATCTCTCTCCTTTTAATCATTTCACAGAAGCCCACAGCAGCAAGAAGAGAGTCTTAGTGTCCAGGGTTTTAAAAATATCTTAGTTGGGCTGGGCGTGGTGGCTCACGCCTGTAATCCCAGCACTCGGGAGGCTGAGACAGGTGGATCGTTGTGAGTTCGAGACCAGCCTGGGCTACAAAGTGAGCTCAAGGCCAGCCTGAACAGCATAGTGAGACCCTGTCTCAGAAACACCAGGGCTGGGGATCTAGCTCATCGGTCTAAGCGTCTGCCCGGCAAGTGCAAGGTTGTGAGTTCAATCCCTGGTGCCGCAAACAAAACAAACAAAAAAAATCTTAGTTGGTTGAAATGTAAGATTTGTTTCTTTTAGCAAGAAACTTTTTGGTTTATATCTGGTAAGCTGAGTAACTACTTTGAAGGTAACAATACATAGTGTAATAACTATTGTTATTTGCCAATTTGATTATGAATTTTGTTTTCTTTTTTACAAAAATGAAAAAATTTAAAAAAATGTAAGGGTCACACATAAGTCATGTGATTGCCTCTAAAAAACTGCTCTATTAGAACACAAGAAGATGAATGCAGTTCACTTGATAGATATTTTGAAAAAGAAAGAAAAATTATAATTTCAAAATGACTTATTTTCCACTGAGGTAGGTAAAGCTAAACCATTAAAAAGAAAAATTAAATATAATCTCCCGAATTTAATAGAAACATTGCTTATTTTATAATATTGTTCCCAACATTCAAATGTTATTTAAAATCTGTTAAAATATTTTAAAAATTTCTTTGTATCTAATCTTTATGTCTGTATTATTTAAGTATTTTGCACTTCACTGCAGTTCCTTATTCCTCACTGAGAGGATAAAATTAGTGAGTTTGATGAGAAGTGACAGATATGTAATTTCCAAACTCTAGACAGTGAATGGGTATAACTGTTAGAAGAATAGGATGATCTCACCTACTATGACTCATATGCTATTCCAGAGTTCTCCACAATGTTACAACAGTTTAGCTCTGAAATGCTATTATTTATAACAGCTGCAAGATAGACAGATTTGGAGATTGTGCTAGATATACAAGAGGGAAAACAAAGGATGAGAAGATAGGTGGAGGAAATTATTTGGGGAATATCTGTTTTAATGTATCCTTAGAAGAGTCATAGTATGTAGAGTATTAATGATATCCCTTAATCTTGATTCTTGCATGTAATCACAAGGAAGATAAGCACAGTGCCTACCTACAAATATAAAAGGTACCAAACTCATTCTGCCTGCTCTAAACCCCAAAATAGGAGCATTCTAATTTCATTTGGTTGATCTGGCATATTTATATCCCCAATTTAATGAAGCCTGAAGACTCAAACTAGTAGTGTTATGATGAGTTAACACCACAGCTTTGATGGCTCACCATCCAAATAGCAAAATCTCCTAATATCATTTTATGGGACTTAAAAGACATTAAGCTAAATATGATTGCTGCTCCATAAAATGGTAGAATAGTTTTCCACATACTGTATATATGCAAATGCAATATCCCATCTCAGCCTCCAGTGCCCATAGTAAGTAACCCTTACAGCTTAGATTGAGTAACTATTATTGGTTTACATGCTTCTAAATCTTCCTTTTTGTGTAACTAAGGCAAAAAATAAATAAATAAGTAAAAAGAACAGTGCCTGATATGTAAAACTTCATTTTTAAAAGCTTTGCCTCATTATGCAAAGTATCCCTTTCCATTTGAAATAAATTCATACTACATACTGGAAAACAACACGCATGACCTGAAAATTACAGAACCATCTTCTGAATCTTTTGAATGTCAAATATTTCCTATACCTCCTTCAGATAAATGTAGGGCTGGGTTTGGGGGATTCAGAAGAGAAGGAAGGGAATTATAATTTTAAAATGAAGACTTCAGTGAGTATATACTGTGGGGACATTCAATTTCTAGCTTTCAAGAGCAGTATTAAGTGCATAAACCATTATTTTATCAGTCACTCAGAAATCCCAATATTACAAATGTCTCTTATGAGTTATGATTGTCAGTCAGTATAGACATCTCAGAATAGCAAGGAGTTCTTGTGAGGATCATTTGTTTCCAAAATAAAATACTGGTTTTTTTTTAATGTTTTCCTTCAAATTAGTTGTTGTTAACATAATTGTATAAGGGAAGTTCTTGAAATGGTCACAAGATGAGACCTAAATATACCTCTATAGAGAATGCTTTAAGTTGTAAAAATTGTCTCCCCCCTCCCTTGTGATATGCGCAGTAAACTTTCCTTTATGGCTGTCTTCATTTTTTTACACTGGTATGATGACAACCATGACAATCGTGTTTTATAGAGGTGTGCTCTTTAATGCACTGATGTGTAAAATAGGTTTACTGTACCTAAAACTACCCTTTGCTGAAGAGACTATGTCACAATTACTTGACTGTAATGATCGACAAAACTCAAAATAGCCTCATTTTGGATAGGCATCACAAGTACAGATACACATTTTGACTCTCCAACTTTGTCAAGCTCCTTTTTCCTTTGTTTCTCAATTATAGATTCTCCAATAAAACTACTATTATTTGTGGTGAAACCTGGATTTATATTTTTTGCAGACTTTTTTTTGTTACTTTTTGACTCTTAATTTTAAGAAACAGAAATATTCATTTAGGATGTAAGTAAAATTAAAAGATATATTTCTCTTTTCTGAATTTTAAGATGAACATCTTCCCATATTTAAATTTAATTACATTGGATTATAATTGCATGCTGTCAAAAACTAAAAATAATGAACGATCTATCTTTAATACAGAAAATGTTTAGAAATTTGAATCTAACTTAAAATAATCATTCTTCCAGTTATTAAAAAAGTGGAGAGAAGACCAATGAAAAGTGATATCAGAACTGATAGATGCCAAGGCATATGTGATTTAAATTCGAAACTGAGCACAAATGAATTAGATATATATGGCAGTTTTCATAGGATATTTTAAAACTCTTGAAACCCTTAGCAGTATTAAGAACTGAAAATGGGTTAGAAGTGTAGAGAAAAGAGAATATTTTTGTAAGGGAGATATGTTTTAAGAAAAGTGGTCTAAAAGAAACTCTTACCTGGTGAATGCAATTAAGTGCTTCCAGGGAGTTTCTGCATTTGTTGGATATCGACTTGAGTCTGACTCTTGCTTAGGACATCAACAAGAAATCAATTAATAACAAATGCTAGTGAGGCTAGTGAGGAAAAAGGAACCCTTATGCTTTGCCAGCAGAAAGGTAAGTTAGTAAAACCACTGTAGAAATCAGTATGGAGAATCCTCTAAAAACTAAAGCTAAAAATTCCATTTGACTCAGTTCTTCTCTTTCTAGATGTCTTCTGAAAAGTTCCATAAAATGGGGCTGGGGATCTAGCTCAGCAGTCTAAGTGCCTGCCCAGCAAGCGCAAGGTCGTGAGTTCAATCCCTGGTGCCGCAAAAAAAAAAAAAAAAAAGTTCCATAAAATGGTATGGAACTTTCATGTAACACTGATACATGTATACTCATGTTTATAGCAGCACAACTTATAATAGCTAAATCTTGGAAGCAGTCTATATGTACATCAGGTGACATATGGATAAACAAAATGTGGTATTTACACACGATGGAGTACTACTCTGTCGTAAAGACAGATAAACTTGAGTTATTTGTAGAAAAATGGATGACTTTGAGACCATAATGTTAATAAACTTGACACATTAACTTAACTACCATGTTGTTTCCCTCATATGTGTAACCCAAAGTACAAAGAGAAAAATAAAAGTTAGATGATAGGGATTAGGAAGATAAATCTTTCTCAAAGAAGGGAATGAAGAGGTAGCGGGAGGGGTAAGGAGAGAAGGAAAAGGAGATGAAAAAAGGAATGAAGATGTGTTATGTATATGTATCGATTCCACACAAGAAAAGTGAACAATATGTACTGAAAATGTGCAAATAAAGGGAGGGGATCAAGAGATGGGTAGAGAGAGAAGGAAGGGAGAGGAAAAGGAATGAAAAATGTGCTACCATTTCCACACAATGAATGTAAGTATGTATTGTTAACATGTACTAATAAAGGAAATGATATAAAAAATCTACAAAGAAGATATTAACTCTCAGGAC
This sequence comes from Cuniculus paca, assembly GCA_004365215.1. NCBI lineage: Eukaryota > Metazoa > Chordata > Mammalia > Rodentia > Cuniculidae > Cuniculus > Cuniculus paca. Next base: position 16,027 of record RJWT010022359.1, read on the forward strand.
AGAATACTTTCACCACACTAGTCCTACTATGTCTGCTAAATTTGTGGGAATGAAGAGTGTGAATGTTCCCCTGTCCCTCCTGTGGCTGATGTGACACAAAACACTGGCGTGGAGGCATTTGGGGTTCTTTCTAAAAAGCCCACCTCTGGGGCTGTAGAAGGTCTCTTCAGGAGAGAGAATCTCACAGTCTCTAGAGAATCCACAAAAGAGTCCTTGGGAAGGAAAAGGATCAAGAGAGCTTCTGCCAGTTTCAGATGACACAGATGCAGTTCAAAAGGACACGATATGAGTAGCATTATTTTCATTTATTTACTTACCCTACTTGCATATTTATTTATTGCAGTACTGATGAATGAACTCAGGTTCCACACTGAGCTACATCTGCAAGCATTTTTGTGTGTGTGTGTGGTAAATTTTCACTAAGTTGCCTAGGTAGGGCTTAAACTTCTGATCCTTCTGCCTTCCAGAGTGCTTGAATTGTAAATGTGCACCTCAACGCCTGGCTATTTCTCTCAGTTCAAGATAGCTAGCAAAACAGTCCATAGAGGTGAGCAAAGAATTATAAAATGAAAGCCTCACAGTAGAAAATTGGAGATGAAAACAGCAACAACGAAAAATTCTTCATTATCAGTTCTAACCCTAAGGCATCAGGACCTAGCTAATTAGAGCCAAAAAAGTACTTCATTTTGAATCAAGGACTTAATGAAAGAAGATTCAGCCATAGCACAAGCCCCCTCAGCACCATTCTATCATGGTGGTGGAAGAATGGAAGTTAGAGTATTTGTCTTTTCCGTTTTCTTTTCTTTCTTTTTTTCTTTTAACAGATCCTGCCTCGGGTTTATTCGTATGAAGAGCACAGGAGGACACTAACCCCCTTCCCACAGATGGCAGCCCAGGGGTCACACCAGTCCTTCTGTCCTCACATCGGCAGATACAGGCCTTTACTATGGAGCCTTCACAGAGGCCTGGGCACCTTTGGGAGCCTGAGCTGGAACAGAAGTTGGAGCAGCAACCTGAGCCTGGGCCTTGGTTGGACCCTGGGCCTTGGATGGAGCCTGGGCCTTGGTTGAGGCCTGGACCTTTGGCTGGCAAAGCCTGCAATCCTTGGCAATGCAGACACGGATGTGCTTCCCAAGATTGGGGTGGGTGATACAGGCAAGTC
>RJWT010022360.1:0-17209 GCA_004365215.1 Cuniculus paca
CCACCCCCCATAAGCAACCAGCTGATCCAGAGAAACACAGGATGTGATGATAGCTATAGAGGTAAAACGCAATTGGATGCCTGTGGTGCTTTGGTGTTTCACTGACCTTGCAGGTCTAGGGCCAGTGGTCTGATCATCTGTTCAGAAGATAGTGGTACACAGCGTGGCATCTAGAGGGCATCTCCTTCTGAGGGTGGTGGCCATTGTTGATTCCCTATAGTCTCGTTTTGAAGTTCTACATTGTTTATTGTTTTGTTGGTTTGGATTTTATTCTCTTTTGCTTTGTTTGATTATGTTATATCTGATGGCATGAGCAGCTATTTCAAAGATAGTAAGATAAATATGGTAGCCATTTTGAATTTACTATTGTCTTGTTTTAAAGTCCTTTATTATATCCATTGTTTTGTTTTTATTGTTTCTATTCTGTTCTGTTCTGTCCTGCTTGATTTTTACTATGTCCGAAGGTTATCTGTAGCTATTTTGAAGACAAAAGGCATTATGATAACTATTGTTGATTTGGTTGTTGTGAAGTCCTGTATCACTTACTCTGGTTTGTTCTGAGTAGTTTTGTTTTCCTTGGTTTTATCCTCTTTAAATAAAATTTAAAAAAAGATACAGGGAGGGAACAAGAAAAGGGGAAAGGGATGAAAAAAGAATTAAGATGTGTTATGTACACATACCAATTCTGTGCAAGGAATGTAACCATTATGTACTACAAACATGTACTAATAAAAAAGAAAAAGAAAAAAATAAAGATTTTCTTGATTTTTTTGTATGAGTGACTTGCATTTGTATTCCCGAGTTCAGGGTATCATGTTAGAGATGCTGTAATTCACTATCTTAGCAGACTTCCTCTGATATTGTTCCAACCAGGGAAGGAAGAAACCACCTTTTGCCATCAAATCAGTGTAGAAGACCAGGTTCTTTACTTGGATTCTATTTATACTGGTAGGAAAGACCTGATTACTGCTAGGTGGGGATAAGAGTTCAGGCTTCCTGATAGGCCTTTGCTGATACACACTACTGGGAACATAAGATATGCCTTGCTGCTGCTTCCCATGTATCTACTTTTGCTTTTGTTTTCTGAATTTTCATATTGTATTCAAGGAGTCATTGCTAAATTGAGTGTCATGAAGCTTTTCTTTATGCTTTATTCTAATAGCTTTACATCTCTTTAGTGTTTATGTTAGGTACTTTGACTTAGTATAAAGTAAGAGAGCAACTTCATTGTTTTGCATGAAGATTTCTAGTTTTTTCAATATAGTTTTTAAAAATACTGGCCTTTTCTCATTAAATTGTCCTGCCTCCCTTGTTGAAAATCATTTAACCAAATATGGGCGAATTATTTGTGAACTTTATGTTCTGTTTCATTAATCCTTAACTCTGTCTTTGTAGCAGCACTGCAGTGTTTTTATTACTGTGGTTTTGTAATAAATTTTGAAATCAGGACATGTGGTACTTCCTCCTTTGGTTGTTTCTGAGTTTGTTTTGGCTAGTTGAAGTCACTTGAGTTCCATGTGAGTTAAAAATTTTTTTCTATTTCTGTATTCCCAAAAAACGCTACTGTGATTTTGATATGGATTTCATTGAATCTGTAGATCACTTTGGGCAGTATTGATATCTCAACAATATTAAGTTGTATAATTCATGTACACAGGTTTCATTTCTATAGCCACTTAATTTTTCTTAAATGTAAATTCAGAATCTGGAATTTAATACTGATACATCTAATCTTGCCTGTTTAGACCCATAATCTACTGAGTTACCTGTAAAGTTTAAAAAAAAGTATAATATATTTACTATTTCAATTTTTTATCATTTCTTTCCAATTTTAGTTATATGTGCTGCTGAAGCAAGCACAATTTTTATGTCATTTGTAAATATCTTTTCCTATCCACCACATTGCTGTTGCCATATTTAATAGGCTTTCCCCAGTTCCAGACTATAATAACAATACAAGTGGTGGTGCTAAAATTTGAATTTTGTATCATCTGTTGGTCTATACTCTTTGTGTACATTGCAAATGTAACTGATATTATTCCCCTATGGTTCTTTATTTTACTTTCGAATATATCAAAAATTTCCTGGTTGAATACCATAATCTTCGTTTGACCTTTAACTTTATAACCATATAAAGAGTGAACTCATTTTACTTTTATATAAAATATTTTAGTGAAATCATTCTGTCTTTATGTGTTCATGATAGTAATAAGCAGTTCTGGATTTTTGGGAAGATTTATGTTACTCTTGGTCAGTATCATTGCAAAAAAATCAGACAATTGTATCAGATTTACCTTCTTTAAGAAATAAGTTGCATAGTTAAGAAAATATATTTTAACAGATATAAGACAATTAATAAGAATTATAGCTGAAATTTATTTTCTGGTTCTCAAAGTACCTGACACAGTATTGGGAATACATGGGATCTCAAATCATTTTTGATTGAGTGTGAAACAGTTGTAGTATAAATCCTTCCATCATCTTTGTCATGGTAGAATGGGCTTAGTCAACCTTGTAAACAAAGACCTGTGGTGATGACACTTAGGAGTGTAGCTGCTCGAAGTCTTGTTTTGACTGGAAGCTTCACCTTTTTCTCTTCATCCTGATTGATCGATTGGTAATTCACATTGCTTTGTTAGGTTCTTCTGGTAATCTGAACTGAAATAAAACTGGATTTTTTTGTCTCGTATAATGGAAAGAAAGCAAGGCAGGCAAGCACCTGTAATTCTAATCATGATAAAATGACCATCATTCTAGAGATAAAATCTATGTGTGGTACTAATGCAAAGGAAGGGTCAAATAATTATGTCTGTGAGGACTGGAAATGTCTTCATTACAAAAAGTAGGATGTATGCAGAACAGGGATAATTTTTTCTTTTTTGTGGTGCTGAACATAAAACACAGAATTTTACATATGCTAGGCAAGTGCTATTATCATTGAACTACTTCAGTAGGCCCTTTTAAATTTTATTTTGAGTCAGAATTTCACTAAGTTGCCCACTGACCTTGAATTTATAATCCACTGCACCTGGCTAGAACATTGCTAATTTTAAATTTCAGACAACCGAAAGAACTGCAGACAAGTGAAGGGACATAGATAAATAAAGTCCCAAAGGCCATGACAAGTACTCATCTGTGCATATTCCAGGGGATATTGTTGTCTCTTTCTCTCTTTCTCTCTCTCTGCTTGTGTGTGTGATAGGGTACTGGAAGGGTAAATCAGGTTTGGTTGTATGGATTTTGAATGCTCTGGTATGAAGTTTGAATGTTATTCTGTGGTAGATAGAGAACCATTTAAATTCTTCATGCAGGGGATTAAAATAATTATGACAATATAGAAAGATAATTCTAGTAATAGCACAAAAGATGGATTAGAAAATCAAAAGAATGAAGGGAAGGAGCCTGGCCATCAAGCCAGTGCAATAGTTCAGGCAGCAGAAATGAAATGCAAAATTGGTCTCTTAGAAAAAGGTCAGAAACATTTGAAGTGCGGCAAGGAGCCCGTAACTGCTTTTAGCCAAACAGCATTTTCTTCTTGTGATTAGAAAGATTAAAATCCTCTGTTATATATAATTCTCTGTTATAAGGACAATGAAAATTGGACTTTTTAAAACAAAAATGTACTGTTTTCGCTAAGGTTTCCAGCCCCTTTTTAAATAATAAATATGGGTTGTAATTTTCTTTGAGTGGTACAGTTTTTTAATTTTAAAAAGGCACTCTAGCATCAGAACATTTTAGCATAAATGGTCCTCTTGTGGGGGACTGTTACTTTGAGTTATAGTTGTTCATTTTAGATTTTTGGGTTTGAAGGGCATAAAATGGATACAGTACATGTAAGTAGAAGCTCAGTTGAGAAAATACGCATGATATTGTTAATAACACTGAAAATTTAGATGCTTAGGAACTTCCTGAAAGGTCAGACAAGCCTAAGTATTCGTGGTGATACTTTTGACTATGTATAAAGCCTTAAATCTTTATTTTTAAATATTTACCTCTCAGAGTGATAAGCTTCATCTGTTCATAACTATGATAAATTCTGTGATTCTAGAAAAATTAAACCACACACCACTCTGCTAGTGGCTTGCTATTGTCACCTGCTCTGGACAGCCTATTTTCTGAGGATGCTCTTTCTGCTTTTGTGGTTTTATCTCTTTCTGGAATTATGGAATCACTTAATATTTTCAGGTTTCTCTCTCTCTGCCTTTATTTCTTTATTTTTAATTTTTTTTAGTTCTCTGCCTTCCTTCCTTCCTTCCTTCTTTCCTTCTTTTGAGACAGGGTCTTGCTGAGTAGTCAGATGGGTCTTAAACTCACTGTATAGCCCAGGTAGGCACTGAACTTGGAACTGTCCTCCTGCCTCAGCTTCCTCAGGGTAGGGATTACAGGTGTGTACCACTGCTAAATCTCAATCTCTCTGCCTTTCAATAGTAGACCTTACTATGACTTCTCAAAACTTTTAAATTTCAAAAATAATTCAAATAATTCAGTTAAGAGCATGCTAAAGAAGTCTTTTCTGCTATGTGGGTCATGATTCTGTCAAGAATTCAGTTAATACACTGTTACTACGGACCTAACAGATGCTGTGGAATTCTTATCTCCACTTTCAGTCTAAAAAAGATAAAGAAATATACTTAGAACTTTCTCAACCCTGATGGAAAATTAATCATTTTGTGAGAACAGATGAGCCATCTCTATGGCTGCCTCCTTTATGTAATCTCTAGCGAGTCCCTTGACACACTTTACTTTCCTTATGTGCGCTGGCACCTTATTCAGGTTTGATTAAACAGCAAAATAATAGCTGCAGAGTGTCTTTGTTCCCTTTGGTCTCCTTTGAATAGTGAACATGCAGCAAAAGATGCTGCGAGTTGAAAGGAAATAGCACTGAATGTCAAAAGGTTAGTCTTTCAAAGACATTTTGAGCAAATGAGAAAATATAAAATGTCACTTTTGAAAGTTGGAATCAACTATGCTCTGCTCTTAAATTATCATTTCTACTGCATTTGATAAATACATTTCCTTTTGTCTCGTGAAATGGTTAGGTGCATGTCTTTGTTTTAAGGGTGTTTAGTCAGCAATTAACTATTAAATCTTCCATGACTCCCAAATTGAGAAATTCAGAAAAGCAGGTGCATAAAGACATTATTTTTAAAAGGCTTAATTTTTCTTAACAGGAAAACTAGGAGGGAGACACAGAATTCCCATATGTCCCCTTCCCCACATTACATTTCATTTTGCATATTTTGCTAAGAATCCCAGTGAGCAAGAAGGGGATCAGCAATGGGACTGACTAACCCAGAGATTCCACTCATCCTCTGAAGGGAGAAAGATGGCGGTGTACGTTCTCTATTAAGGTCCTTGGAGTAATTATAGGGTAGATTTTCAAGTCAGACTACTTGGCTTGAGTACTGGATCCCCCGTTCACTGCCTCTGCCATATTCAGCAATTTTTAAAATTCTAAACCTCAGTTTTCCCAACTGTGCAATGGTAATTAATATTCTTACCCTGCAAGTTTTATAGTGAGAGTTAAATAAAACATTCTGTGTAAAGTACTGGTAAATGTGCTTGGGCTCACAGAAAGCATTCCATGGTAGGTGATGTATTTCATTCTTCCTGTAAATCTCTACTGGCCATCTGCTGTGTTCCAGGCACTATTCAGGGTGCTGGGATGTATAAGGAGCAAAACAGGTGACTGTTCTCCCTTTGTAATGATGTTATACCCCAGTGATGGTAGGAAACAATTATCATGATAAATGTGTGAATTATGTAATGTTGTAGAAATTGGTAAGAGCTGTGGGACAAAATCGAGCATCATCATAGGGATTAAGAGTGGAAAATGTAGGAACTGGGGCAATTTGCATTTTCCATTGGGAGTGACTTTCTAGTCCACTGAAAAAATGATATTTGAACTCTGGCTTGGAAATATTTGGTAATGTTACAAACTACAGGTTTACCTTGTGCTGTCTCTACCCTTACCACATGTAGTAAGACTTGATGTAATAATAAAACAGTATTTAATACTAATAATTAAAATTTAATACTAAAGGCATACCTGTTTTAGCTATATCATCCCCTCCCCTTCTCAGTGTTTCACTCTGCCCTCCAGCAGTGAGTTTGGAGATTAGACCAGTTTGAAAATTAGTGTTTACAACCAGAATAAAACACAATACAGAATTCTTCTGCAGATTCAGGAATTCCCCGCTATCTTTTGACAACTCTCTTCAACTTTCCAAAGCAGTCTCATCACACTGAAGCACCAATGTTTCTTATTTTTTAATTTACTTTTTAAATTTTTAATTTTTATTAGTACATGTTTGCAGTACAGAATGGTTACATTCTTATGGGGAGCTGGTACATGTACATAACACATCTTAATTCTTTTTACATTCTCTTCCTCTCCCCTCTCTCCTCCTAGTATTTCTGGAAAGCTCAGCCTCATCTCACTTAAAGGTGTTGATAGAAAAGTCCATCTTGTCTGTGAGTGAAAAGCAGTCGGGTGTTTATACAGACTATGTTTTGTGCTGACTGGCTCAGGTGGGTATGGGAGATTATGCATCTTAAACCTTTTGCAATGACTGAACAGCCACAAAAAATGGTAAAAGTTGCCCTTCAGAGCTCAGTAATGCATTAATGTGTTAGTATTTCCATATTATAGTTATGAGCAGGTGCAATTGTACTTTTCAATGCCAGCATCATTTTTCAATACTCTAGCCCTTTGGCTTTCTGTGTAGGAACATTGAATTCCACTGTATCACGTTTCTCCAATATAAAGTAGTAGTTACAAATTCTGTTAGATTCAGTGCTCCCTCTCTATAGTATATTTTGGAATGCACCATTTATTTCTGAAATGAAATATATAGATAATATAACTGCACATAATTTTAAAAATTGAAATAATGTTATAATTGTAACTTTATAAAGAAAAACAGCTCTCTGATGCATTCTATTTTGTAAAAGTTTGCATGTAACTATTTCAGGATATATAATGAAGTACTCAGGTGTTTGGACCTACTTGTAATAGACAAGCTTAGATTAAAGGGAAATAAATCAACATTCAACTAAATATTGGCACTTTTTTCCCTTGGAAGTTTTGAAATAAGGGCTGTTAGTATACATATATACATATACACATATACAGAATTTCCATAAATGAATACAGATTATGCATATGTGTTGGTGGCTTAAACACCATGAATTAACAAAGTTTTCCATATTGGTGGATGTTTGGTGCAGTTCCAAAGTATGACTCTTCCTCAATTCATGTTTAAGGAAGATATATTCCTTGAAAATTGGGAGTATATAAAATTGTGCAAGAAATGCTTAATATAAGTAAAATGGAGATAGGCTGTACAGTCAGGCAATTACAAAGAAGATTTTTTGTGTGTGTGTGCGTGTGTGTCTACAGAATGTCTGGCAGATCATACCAATGACTTACAAGATGCAGGATGATTTTTTGTTATCTAACATTGTCCAGTTTAGCAGACCTGGCTCCACTGTACCATCTGGCATTATGACAATTAAAAAACACTGAACTGACTCTTAGTACCACCTGGCACCACACCTGCTGAAAACTACTAATTTACAAAACCCAGGAGGCAGAGGCGGGAGGGACACAAGTTTGAGCCTCTTGTGGGCAATTTAGTGACACAGGCTCCTTCCTTCAGGGGCTCAAGATACCTCAAAGGTTATTGGGTGTAAATGGGATATAGTAAACAAACAGTTGTCACTTTTTTAAATTACCACTCTGATTGTTGTTGGGGTTTTATTGGTGGATAGATTAATTTATTGGCTGTTTTTTCTCCTGTTATCATCTAAAATTTTTTGCCACATTTGTATTTGTGTGGTTCTCTATCGATCTATGTCTTTCTCTCTAATTCATCAATTAGTCATGGCCCTCAGCTATGTTTTACTTTATTGTCTATTTAGTAAATCGTATCTTTCATATTAAATAGATTGAATTAAAAAGAATTGTTTGTTTATACCTTTTAGTTCTATCTATATCAGACATTTACCATATGTCTCTGTGTGATTGGACCTTGCCTGAGGAAATTTAAATTCAGTATGACAAGCAATGAAGAGCTTGTATAGATTCTTGGGATGAGATTAAAATAAAATTTCCATTCAGATGATTTAAATAGTACTTATTATGTAGAGTTTTTCTTTTTCGGGGGAGAGAAATTAGATAAGAGTTTTACTTTAATGTATAGAGTACTATGGAAAATTATTCTAGGTTTTAAATATGCTATCATCAACCTCTCTACCAACTATTCCATAATCATCACAACATCAGAAAAATGTTAAAGGAAACATGATCATCTTTCATTTGAAGTAGACCACCTTGTTACTGTGTCATGGGTGGCCTGGTATGAGACCTGTTCAAGTCTCACTGTGTGACCCTAAGGTGTGTTCTAGACATTAGGCATAATAAAACTTGAGACAGCACACTCAGTTAGCTGTATTACATCTTAAATTATGTTCTTTGTATAATTCCGTTTGCCTTACATTGTGGTCTTTTGCTTTCTGTCTACCCCTTTAGGTTGTAAACTCTAGGCATAATCTCATGAATTTTGGTGCACTGACATGACCCAGTGCAAGGTTTAAACTGTATAGGTGACCAATATATGTCAGGAAATTGGCTCTACTCAAACTGTCCCCTCTTTATTTGTGGACTGTATTTTTGGATTTTATGCCGTTTCTTTTTATCTTGAAATTTGCAGACAGGGTTTCAGCTGATACCATCATTTTTATTTTTTAAACTCATAGAATTATAACCTGCTATTGATGATAGCAACTTCCTGGAGTGTTACTTTGGTCAAACCTACATTTAACAAATGAAAAATAAACCTAGAGAGGATAAGGGACTTTCTCCCAAACAGTTGACATGACAGTGCTGAGACCAGAAAGTAGGCTTGCTTTCAAAGAGCTTGTTTGTGGTGCTGGGGTTTGAACCCAGGTCCTCACAAGTGCTTGGTAAACATCCTACCACTGCGCCATACCTCTAGACCTTTTTATTGTTAATTTTGAGATAGGGTCTTGCTAATTTGCCCAGGCTGACCTTGAATTTTGCAATCTTTCTCCCTCAGCCTCCTGAGTAACTGAAATTATACACACTGCTACATCTGGCTACTTATCACTTTAAAAAACTAATTGTTGCTTCACAGTGATAGTAATTGGATAAGTTATCATTTATTTGAGTGTTATTGGTGTTATACACAAAGTTTATTAAACATTGGCGGTGAAATATATGCAAATAAAAATTAAAAAATTTTTATTTTGGAAAAGATCTTGAGTGGATAGATTTAAAAATAGGGAAAATGAAATACGTTAATGTGGCCTCTGAAAGGGTTTGGCTTAGAGTTAAATACAGTGTCCTTTAGTCAGATATGTGGGCTGGTGTTTAATCAGTTGGTGCTGGTGATGTAATAGCGACAGGATAGTGAGAGGGATGGCAGAGAAGACCTGAGTGAAGCATTGATAGGAGGAAGAGGTGATGGTGAAGATGGAAAATTAGTCCCAATCTTTGGTGCTGGCAATATTATTGCTTTAATAGTTCATACATAAAAGTTCATATTTCTCTGAAAACTAGGAAATTTTCACAGCGTGCATTCCTTTATAATGATTTAATTGTATTTTTGGCCTAGTATACTACCTTGTATAAAACAATACGAGTATGTAATTTGATTTTAATAACTCCAATTTTATTAGGAACGAAAACATAAGCTACAATCCAAGGACTGGCACCACTAGAAAAGTTATACTTGTACAGCGCACAGTGATTTAGCCTGTTATATCAGATGGATCTGTTTAGATCATGAACTGCCTGTGTCACGAAATTCCCTGTCCAGTGTTAGCTGAAACATGTTCTGCTACTTCAAAATTACATATTTTGAACTTCACAGTTGATTAAAGATACTCATTTTCTGTAGGCAGTGTAAGAAAGGAAAATTCATTGTAAAGACTAGTTTCTTATTGCTCCTTAATCCTTCTCTATTTACACTTCACTGAGTATTATAGAGATGATGTTTTGTGGAAATTAAAATGAAACTGTCAGATCTCAGAGTATGTTTTCTCTTGATAGAAACTCCATGTGAAGAAATTCCATGATCCATAGATTAAAAATTTAGCTCCTTTGGGAACCTTGAGATTTTCCTGCAGTTTATAATTGTGGCACACCTCATTGTTTATTTCAGCGAAGATATGAAAATAGTCCTGGATAGCAGCGGCGTGTTTGCTTTCTTTCCTCTGTTAGGATTCAGCTGAGTGTGTCCTTGTAACCATATACCGCCCTGTTGCATTTGGTACTGAGCTCTGGGTATGTCATAAAGTTGGATTGATCAGACTAATTAGTTACCCAGAGCCCCATGAAAGGGTTTGGTTTGTAGTTAAATAAAATGTCCTTTAGTCAAATACATGATTTGGTGTTTAAGCAGTTGGTGCATTTTTGAAAATCACTTGGCAACTGGTGATGTAATATAATTAATCTTTAGTTAATCATTTTTTGGTATACATGACAGATGTTTGGAACCTTAGCAGTTTGTAGTTTGAAAGCAAGTAGCTCTCAGAATTTTTAACCCAATCATATATGAATATACCTTCATATAGGTATGCATGTGTGTACATTTGCGATGAACACATATATATTCTTGATAGTTTGTCTAGTTGAATCAAGAGAATATAGGAAATTCTCTTTTTTTCTTTTTTCTTTTCTTCTTTTGTATGGTTGATCTTTCTCATTCCACAAAGTATGTGTATCTTTGAACTTTGACAGCCTAAAAGCATTCTTTCCCTTGAAAATGGAAATATTTTTCATTATCATTGTAACTCATTGGAGGGGTGAATACATTATTATAAAAGAGGATCATAAGTGTTGTATTAGCTTAAGTTCTATTCTCAACATGAAAATTTTTAATTAGCTTATATTAGAGATGTTTTCTAATCTCTTTGCTATGCGATGATGCTCCTATTGATACAGGGGAATGAAACTCCCAACCCACTATGTCTGGTACGAGTTCGTGTTCTCTAAAATCAAAGAATGAATTTTAGGAACAACGGAGGTTAAGAGCAGAATATATTTATTGGGAGAAGGAAAGAAAGCTTCTGTCAGAGGGACAGAAGGGGTCCCGAGCAGGTTGCCAAAGACTCTGTCATTTTAGGGACTTTTTATAGAGTAGATGGGTCCAAGGTGGGGAAGAATGGGAATTCCTAAGGTGGGCATAAGATGGGACAGAACTATGGTTAACCAATAAGGTTAATTGCTCAGGTAAAATTGATTAAGTCCGGGACAAATGGGGAAGCGAGTCATGTAGCCAGCAAGCATGTTTAAGGAACAGTGACTCTTTTCTAGGGGGTCGAGACAGGTGACTCTGGCTTTCTTAGGGAGCTAAGGACCTATTTAGAATACCAGTCCTCAGGAAGTGGGTGCATTTGTTTGATCTGTTGTCCCAGGACCGGCCCACAGCAGGAGGTGCTTTTCTCCTTTACAGTTGCAGGGTATCTACATTTTTGCATTGGCTCCATGGAGGACCTGGTTCTGTCTGACTGCCTATAATAATTCTAACTATCTCAGTTTCCTGTAACACTATCATGGTTGGTATTCCCAAATGTCATCATTAACACTATATTCTTTATCCCAGGATTGCATCATTGGTAACTGATTTTATGATTAGTTTCCATAATACATTTTTACTTCCTTCAGTGGTCATTTTTACTATAGGGTAAGTCTTTATCCTTCAATTTAAAATGTCTGATATTAGTGGCTGTTGATTTTAAGACATGAAAGAAAACTAATCAACAGTGTTACTTGTGTGAATACACCAAAAAATGACTATCTAGGCCAAAAAGTATGGGTTAAAGTCTATTCATTTTGACAGGCATAATTAGATGTATTTGGAAATCTTTCAATTATAATTTCAATGAAAAATAATTAATAAAGCAGTTTTCCTTAGCGAAATGAGAGAAATTTAAAAATTCACAGTAATGATGAAGAGTAACCAATATTCTTGCAAAATAAAACAGCGCAAATATGAGGAAGGCACATCAGGCTCATTTTGTAAGACACTGAATAGTTCCCTAATGGCTCTTTGTTCCTACACAGTGAGTAGGTGACTTTTAAATACAATCATAGAACAAGAAAAATCATGTATTAGGATAATCCCCTGGAAAAAGATTACTTTTGTTTTGCCTTTAGTATTACAAAATATTTAAAGACTAATATATAATAGTGACTAGAGATTGCAAACATGACGTGATGTTCTGTCTTAAAAGCTGTGCTTTTATTTTCTAATTATTATTGGAATGTAGCCTTCTCAAAATATGGGACTACGTCTTACTCCTTTTTATATCCTCACTGTAGCAGTGTATAATGAACATGAGATTAAAGAAAGACATTCTTCACTTAGTCAATTTTTGTCAGCACTGAGTAAATATTTATTGAGCAGGTGTTGTAAGCCTGACACAATGCTCAGAGTTGGAGGTACTAACTTGTGCAACATGTGGTCCCTGCCCTTCTAGAGCTCACAGTTGAGCAGGAGAGGCAGATGTGTAAATAACTAACCTCAGCACATTATTTGGCAGTATGTAGTATGTTCTGGAGGCACACAGGATGTGTATGTTGTGTTGGAGATGGGGATTTTACAAAATAAATTACATTCAAGCTTGCCTGGCCTATGATGTATTATTTATAAATCAAACTTTTGACCATCTAGCCAAGGTCATTATGACCCAGGACTTATGCCAAGTGCTAAGGATACAGAAATGAACATGACGTGTCATGCATTTAAAAACCTATGTATTTGTAGGAGGCAGACACACAGATAATGAATAATCCAACACTGTGTGGAGAGTTGTGAGTATGATGCTATGGAGAAAGAGGAGACACAAAAGGAGAGCTTCCCTGGGGCTGGGGAAATGAGCCCAGCAAAGACCATAGAGAAAGAGATCCTTAAATTCAGTAAGCAGGATTAGGATTTAAGTAGGTCAGTAGTGGGTGGAGAAGAGTCTGTGTTCGGGCAGTGGGACCGATATATACAAACTTGAGGCATTATAGGTGTTGATGATAAAGAAAATGCTACCCCAAAATACGGCACCTTGACATTTGAACCAACAGGAGAAACAGGAAGGTCACTCTCATCTCTTCCTCACCTTTCTCCCCTGAAGTAGATCATAAAACCTTCATTCCAGGTGTACTTTCCTAATACCTGGAGGAAGGAAATATTCTTATCTTTGAAGGCAGACAGATGCCAAGAAGAATCTGAGACAACAGGAGGCTAAAGTTAGCTCATTACCATTAGCTCCTACCCCTTTTGTCATGGGTGATGGGTATTGTTCAGGAGTTGCAAGAAAGAGAGACTCAATCAACTACAGTGGTGTGGTTATAAAAACTTCATACTGTCATATCAAAGAAGCCTGGGAATAAGTATTCCGGCCTGGAGTAGGATCTTTAAAAATTCCTCAGCGACTAAGGCTGAGTTTGTCTTTTGGTTATGCTGCATGTGACTTTCATCTTCAGTTTCCTGCATGGTTCAAGGTGGCTGTTGGAGCCCCAGTCTTTACCTCTGCCTTGAAAAAGAACAAAAATGCAAACAGCCAAAGAGGGCATATGGTTCATACCTCAAAGGTAAGTTCCCCTAAAGTTTCACACTGCACTTCTGTTAACCTCACATTAAAAAACAAAACAAAACAAAACAAAAAAGTGAGGGTCAAGGAAGAAGGGAGAATGGATCATTTGAGAGTAACTTGCATTCCTCATCACTTGGAGTAGTGTCATCACATTTTGAATTATAAGAATTTTTGTGACGAAGGATGGAGGATTTGCTGGGAGTGTGAAGTTGACATAAAATTAGGTGCTGAGGATTGAATCTAGGACCTGCAGTATAGTAGGCAAGCAGCCTGTCACTGAGCCACACTCCTCACCCAGTTTATCTTTATGCTTTCCTTTACTGACATTCTTGAGTAACATAGGGATACATGTACCTGCTTCATTTTGATCATTGGTCACAGGGGTACCACCTGTACTTGCACATGTAACTCCTGGGTAGGGTTTAAAGTAGGCTTCTAGGACCTCTGTAAGTGTCTTTCATGCATTTGAAATGAAGGGTGGATTCAAATTACTGTATCTCTTCCAGTTACGTTTTTTCCTGGATCTTATACTTGAGAAAAAAAATCTCATCACCTGCCTTTAAAATATTTTCATTTTTTGAATGGCCTTTAAGTACTTAACAATGTCCTTTTTCTTCTCTTTCTTTTGCTTCAGGTTTGAGTTTTGAAAAAATAAATTAGAAGACAGTTCAATTCAGCTGGGTGATTTTTTGTTTGTTTCCACTAAACATCTGTATACAGGCATTTTCAAAATTGCTTACTGTTCTTGAAGTCCCTCCCCTCCCCTCTCCTCCCTTCCTTTTCCTTTAGTCTTGGGTGTTAATCCAGGACCTAAGTCCTTTTTGGCTTAGTTTCCCAGAAGTACTATTTCTTTAAAAGTTCATTACAAAAATTACACAATTATTGATCTTTGTCCCCTAGGAACGTACACTGTTGGGGCTACACACAGTGATCTTGAAATAGACAGATGCTTCGAAAATAATGACATAAGTACTAGCCATAAGTTCCTAATGGAAAGAAATTTTATCATTGAATATATATACATTTGAGAAATAATGTTATTCTTTTGTTTCCCAAGAAGGAAGGCACTCGATTTTTAAAAAGTATTTTATTAATGTTTTTACTGTAAGAGATTTGAAGTTGCTGCTACATGCATTACAAATGGATTTCTAAACATGAGTGTGTGTGTTTTGGGCCAAAGGGACAGGAGGGTAGTGTTGCCTTGTCATCATCTCAGAGTTTGCATAGCCTCACACACAGATCAGATTTCAGAATGCACATGAAATAATTTGTTTGTAAAATGAAAAACTCCCATAAAATTGAGGTTATCTAATCTCCATGCCAGTCTGAATTTTGCATTTTGTTCAGCCTGGTTTAGAGATATTTTTGGTATATGAGTATCCTGCTTTTCATACCCTCTTAAAGCAGAAGAGGGCAGCGGAGAAACCAGTTAGAAAACCACCATCCTTGGTTGCTTCTTTCTAACAGGACTTGTGCAATAGAAATACTGTATGCTTAAAGGAAATAAGGATTAAAGTTAATATATTTGATTCATGTCAACCTAAAAGTTACTAGAAAAAAAGTTCAAAATAACATTCAGATTTCTGTTTCAGCTCATATATATGTTGCTGATATATATAATATATAATATTTGAAGATTTTGATAGTCTCAGATCTGACAAGCAAATGTAGAATATAAAATTTAATGCAGTAAACTTTCGATGGTGCTTGTTTTTCACTAGATACTCTGTATGTTTATAGTGAAACATGCTCCAGTGGGTTTTTGCAGTTTATTCTAGTATGTTTATTTATTGGAATTAAGAGTTTGAAAAGAAAACCAAAAGGAAGTTAATGTCTTTTGGCTGAATTTTGGTTTATAGTCAGTTATTGGTCAAAATTTTTGTTTTATTTAAAAATGCTGCCTCTGTGATGAACCTGCCTACCCCCCAAGTTATTGAAGGGAACAAAGTCTAAGCTACTGACCTTTGAAAATGTAGTGTTTAATTAATTCAAGCAGTACCATTATTTTTCTATTTAAGGTGGCTTAAATCATATTTGTTAAGTCTAACTAGTTGTACTTACTATGTATGAAAGTTATTCTATTTCTCATTAATATTCTGCTTTTTTTATTTTAAAGAGAATAAAACAACAAAACAAAACAGTAGAACAGAACAAAGCAGATCAGAACAGAACAATGCAAACAATATAGGACTTGTTTCAAAACAAGACAACAGGAAATCAACAATGGCTACCATGGTGTCTCTTGTTTTCTTCGAAATAGCTGCTCCTACCTTCACACATAATAAATTCAAACAAACCAGAATAGTATAACACCAATCAAAACAAAAGAATGGAAGCATTACAGGCTTTCAAACCAGACAGTAAGGAATCACCAATGGCTACCATAATGCCTCTGTTTTCTTCATGATAGCTATCTATACCTTCTCATATATTGCAATCAAATAATGGAGAACTGACTAAAACCAATCAAATCAAAGAATAAAAGCATAATTGGACTTCAAAACATGATGATAATAAATCAGCAATAGCTACCATAATGTCTCTTTTTTTTATAGTAGCTATTTATACCATCATCTTTAATAAAATCAGTTTATTCTGTTTTTTTTTTTTTTTTTGCATGATGAAACACAGTAAAATACCAGAGCTAAGGGTATCTTCTGAAAACCAATGTAGTATTTTAGTATATCTGTGTCTAATGATTATTAACAGATAACTTGTCTCTCTTGAGGAATCTTATGACTTGAGAAATCAAGTTATATGGTGTCTTCCTCTGTGAGGGAACCGATGAAGATTAAGTTGCAGTTCTGTTCTAAATCTATTATGTGTGTTGTTTTATATCATGATAAATTTAATCCATTGATTTCTTTCTTACAGCCCTATTTTATAAGATAAATCATAAAATAAATGGCCTCAATGTGACTTACAAAGTGCGAAGTTAGGTGTTATAGTCTAAACATGAGGGTGTTTAACGTGGCCTACTGGCTTGTATTGGTTTTCCCACTGCTGAGACACAGTACCTGACACCCACAATGTAAAGGAGGAGAGGTTTAATTTAGTTCACAGTTTCAGGAGATTCAGTACCAGGTTGTCAGGCTCCAAGGCAGAAACATCACTGTGGAAGGGCTTGGCAGAGTGAAGCTACTTAATTCATTGCAAGCAGGAAGCCAAGCAGAGTAACAGTGCCAGAGAGGGTAAATGAGGGACCATATGTAGTACCCAAGTGATACAGGGGAATGAAACTCCCAACCCACTATGTTTGGTACGAGTTCGTGTTCTCTAAAATCAAAGAATGAATTTTAGGAACAACAGAGGTTAAGAGCAGAATATATTTATTGGGAGAAGGAAAGAAAGCTTCTGTCAGAGGGACAGAAGGGGTCCCGAGCGGGTTGCCAAAGACTCTGTCATTTTAGGGACTTTTTATAGAGTAGACGGGTCCAAGGTGGGGAAGAATGGGAATTCCTAAGGTGGGCATAAGGTGGGACAGAACTATGGTTAACCAATAAGGTTAATTGCTCAGGTAAAATTGATTAAGTTCGGGACAAATGGGGATATGAGTCATGTAGCCAGCGAGCATGTTTAAGGAACAGTGACTCTT
>RJWT010022361.1:0-17223 GCA_004365215.1 Cuniculus paca
CTAATAAACCAATGAAATCTGTATTTTCTCCTTTCTCCAGGGTGGGGAATGTAACTTGCCCTGTGAGAGTGAGCAAGGGCTCATTTACAAAGTTGCCTTACTCTTCTTTCTGAGAGCAAGCATGAGGCTTTCCGTCTTGGGGTGTAGAGGTGTCAGTTATCTTCCCTGGAAGAATGTCACTTGATGGCAATGTGCTGTGAAGTTAACAAGAAAAAGATAAATGTTTAAAGGAGGGCATCCTCTCAAAGGATATTTAAAAGCCACACCTTTAGACTCAATTCAATGTGCACAGCCGCAATCCTGTTTACTTGGGAGGATGAGGCAGGAGGACCACATGTTTCAGGGCAGCCTGGACAATTTAACGAAACCCTGCCTCAAAATAAAAAGCTCTGGGTTCACTCCACAGTATTGCAAAAAATAAACACATAAATAAACAAACCAGAACAAAAAAATAAAGCCAAAACTTTCACAAAACAATAGGACAGGGACTCCACAGGTTTCAGGGACATCCAAGAAGAGTCGTTCTTCATGGTGATAGGCATTACCTGGCAGGATGGCCCACAAAAACCTTCCCTCCAGCAATGTTTTAGGAATTGTAGGTCATGCCTCATTAGTAGATCATGAAATCAATTTAGTGGGTCATGACCAGAAGATTTTAAAAACAAAAAATAAATTAGACTAAAGTAGAACAGAAAATATCATACTGCATAGCATGCAGGTCATATACTACCTGGCAAAACTTTGGTTTAGTTGTGTGTCTGCGTGCATGGATGTGTCTGTGTGTGTCAGAGATCTGTCTGATATGCGATGTCCCAATGTAAGAAATTTTTCTCACTGCATGTCCAGGTCATGGCTAAAAAATTTAGAAGCCACAGTCTTGGAGATGTCTCAGTGCTGGCCTCAAAGGACTTGCTCCGATTTTTGGATAAAGTAAATTCACGAATAAAAGGAAAAGAAAGTATTCTAATGTGAATATTTACCTCACAACTCTCTGCTTAAACCATTCCTATAGGACTCTTGATTTTTTTTTTCTTGTCTGAAAAACACTTAAACTGAATCACTCTTGTTCAATGTAAGCTCACAGCAAACAGTGGAATGGGCTCAAGATTTTCCTCTGGGGACAACACTCCCATTCTGGATAGGCACCTAGGTATTTGTACTTTTCCCTCTTTCCTTTGTCAACATGTATTTCCTCGGAAAGACTGATAAATTGCACTTCAAAAAAACAGTATACAGATTTAATACACCTATTCCTAAAGATATTTATATTTTAGCCAAATATGTAACCACATGCCATATACAAGAATCTCACTGTAGTATTTAGCTGCACATGGAGGAAAACTGTAGGAAAAGAACGTTTCTCCAGCACTCCTGCCTTGATTAGCTATGTTCGCTAGTAGCGTTTGTTACATGTAAATAGAATGTAGGATTTCTTTCCTTGTTAATTGTGAAATAGGACTTTATTCTCTCTAGCTGTCTTTATTTTTTAAAATGCAATTAATGAAGCTATCTTATCAGAAACTCTAAGAGAAGATACTTTATCCTTTTCAATTTTCAACTCCCACCCGACCCCCCACCAGTGATGGGGACTGAGCCCAGGGCCTTCCACAGGCTAGGCCAACAGCCCGCCACTGCGCTACATTCTCAACCCTTGTTTTTATTCTTGGGACAGAGTCTCATTAAGTTGCCCAGGCTGGTCTCAAACATCTGATCCTCCTGCTACTACTTCCCCCAAGTGGGTATAGGTATGAGACACCCCACAGAACTCAAATGGTATTCACCTTTTACCCCAGCTCACTGCCTGGCAAATTTAAGTCCTTAATTTGTACTGATTAATGACTGCTAATGACAATACAATTATACTGTCCTGTAATACTTGGTAATGTTTCCCAGGGGCCCATGAATGAGACTCCACCTGCATGCTTCTTTCTCTGAATGTAAGATTATATTGTGTAAGTACTGCAGTTTTCATAAAATAACAATTGTAATAAAATTTTAAGAAATCACTTAAGATTGGGATGCAGCTAAGTGGCAGGGCCCTCCCTTAGCACCACAGGTCCTGGGTTCGATCTCTGACACTGAACAAAGAACAACAACAAAAAAAAACCAGCAAGCACCCCTTTCCTGAAAGTGTAGTGCACACCAGACTCCCAGTGTTAGATGCTTTACCTACAAATTCTCATTTTCTTTTTTCCTTGCAAAACCTTCTCATTTGGTTTTTGCAAATGGACAGGCGACCAAGAGACGAGGGGAAGAAGGGAGGGAGGGATTCAAATGTGTTATTCACATGTACCCCACCATGGACGTAATCATTATGCACTGCAAACATGGACTAAGATAAAACTTTGAAAAAACAAAAAACAAAAAACACCTGCTCAACTGAAAGGACAATAATTTCCTCCATACCATTCCACGACGCCTCCAACACAATTTCACAGATTTCATTTCCCAATACCCAGCCGCCTAAGGATATGATAGTAAATGCAAGAATACCAGGAAAGCTGCTTTTATTGTTGCTGTTGTCTTTGGTTCCTAAATGAAACAGGCTTTGATGACCATGCAGTAGTTACACGCACAGAAGGTGTCCGCCTGATGACACCGACCTGACACACTCTCCCCGTCCTCTACAGTCTATGATAACATCTATACCACCAGCCATCTTTCAAAGAAATAATAAAGGACATGGGAATAAAAAAAACAGGATATGCCAGCAGTCTTATTAGCATGCTACAATATTTCATAACTTATTTAGATCCATTCACACTTTTTTTAAAAACAAATAGCAGTGTTGAAGATGTCTATGAAAAGCATTATTTTCCACCTTCAGAGGGCTCCCATGTTCCCCAGTCCTTCTGTGTCCTGCACAGAGCATTATAAACAGTAAAACTCTTTAAATTTAAAATCTGCCTTGTTATTTTTCATTTCCCAGAGATTTAAAGATCTCCCTGCCCCAGGTAATCAGAAGCCACAGAGATGTGCCAGCCACATCTCTCATAACAGAGAAAGGAAGAAACTGATTTTATACAAGAATATCCTTAGAAACCAAATCCACAACACATTTTCAAATCAGGGATGAGCCGGGCGTGGTAGTGCATGCCTTTAATTCTAGCACTAGCAAGGCTGAGGCAGGATGATCGCTGCGAGTTTGAGGCCAGCCTGGGGTACATAGTGAATTCTAGGACAGCCTAAAATGCATAGTGAGACCCTGTCTCAAAAAACAAAACCAAGAAGAGCTTAAATTAAGTCAGGGATAAAATCACTGGCTACCAAATGTGGCTTGGTAGCCACTCAAGATTCCAAACTTCTAAATAACTTTCCCACATTAATTCAGTGTAGTTTCAGGAAATAAAATAATTATGTAGTTAAACTTAGATCCTTATACAAACAAGTACTGTGTTTGCGATGTACCAATCCACTAAAATAAACAGCAGACATACATCTCAAGAGCTAAAACCC
The DNA here is from genome assembly GCA_004365215.1 of Cuniculus paca. NCBI lineage: Eukaryota > Metazoa > Chordata > Mammalia > Rodentia > Cuniculidae > Cuniculus > Cuniculus paca. The sequence continues at coordinate 3,457 of RJWT010022361.1, forward strand.
AAGCCAAGCAGACCAACACCATTTGCCATTCCCCATTTGATGACAGTAAGCATCCTATTGGAATCTGCTCCAAAAACAAAGGTTTTACCAACCTAACGTCAAGGTAAAAGGTAGTAAATACCTACTTGATATTACTAACTAGTGGTATCATTTGCATTCTTTAAGGTATAAAGCACACTAAATATTGGCATTTTTTTCCTTTGAAAATACCTTCAAGATGATACCATTTAATACAACTCATTACTTACTAACTTTTAAAAATACTTTACCAGGTACTGTTAGACTTTAAATCTGTTTTGGCTAAGAACCTTCTAAGTTGAAGGAAATATATCCATTATTATTTTGTTGTTGTTGTTGGTACTGGGAATTGAACTCAGAACCTTGGGCTTGCCAAGCAGGCACTTGTGCTGCTGAGCTGTATCTCCAGCCCTGTACATTCTGCTATATAGGAAGAAAAAACAAACAAACAAACAAAACCATGAAATGAGCAACAACTGCTTCCTATATATTTTGGGTTAAATGTCATCCCTCAAATTAAGAGCTACACAGAATAAAAGCCATAAAGTGAAGCTACCAGAGTCCAGAATGAATTGTCATGAAATACCTCTACTCTGCAAGCCATACAAAGAAGAAAAGAAAAACCTATTTTCAGCACCAAACCTACATACATGAGGACGGTGCGAGCTGTGTGGCTGTGAGCGTACCTTCAGTTCCCGGAAGAAGATGCTACTCCTTGCCCACTCCACGATGGAGAAGAGGGTTTGGTCTGCCATTTTACACATGAGCCCAAACGTGCTCAGCTTTTCGTGCTTGCTCCGGTTAGCCTGCTCTTGCTGCAAATAGGCCATGATTTTGGCTTGCACCTGAGGCTCGTCCGGCTCACACTTTAAAAGTTCCAGTATCAGATGTGGGATGCTTGCTGGAGAGCTGGTCTGGTAACCATCCATGTAGGAATAGCCCATGATCGACTCAGGCGAGCTGGTGTAGGGGTCTGGGTACTCAGACTTGATGGCCCTGCTAGGAAAATGGCCATATGTTTGGTAACCTTGCAGGCTGCCGTGAGGTGGCATTGTCATGCTAATGGGGGATGTCACAAAAGGACTTCTGTCATAGTCTGCAGGAGGCAAGGCAGCATGGTTCAGAGGTAGGCCTTTGGAGGCTGAATGGATGTTCTGAATCGCAGACGAGATGGTCAGGTCGGAGGGCATTGCTTGGATCACCTGAGACATGGCTTCTAGCTTAAGTCCATTGGCTCGGATGAGGGCTTTTTTCTGTTGCTTCAGGGCCCTGTCTCTTTTATACATTGGCCCAAACTTATTCCTTCCTCCACGCATTCGGTCGGCCCTTACCGCTGTAGGGAAAAGAAGAAAGGAAGGAAGGGTATGTAAATGAAATGCAAATTATCAGCATTCTCCAGGATCTTCAGATATTTGAAATGTTGAGAACTGAACAGAAATGGTTTCTGTGTGGTTTTCATTACAATACCCCACACATTTTCCAAGAAAGAAACAAAACAAAAAAAGCATGTCTTCTTTATTTACTTATAAATTCTTCCAAGTGTATTTTGTTATCAAAAATATTTTGAACACATAGGGACATATTAACCCTTCTGTCAACTGAAGAGGTTTCATAATCTTTGCTACACATAGGGATACTTGCTAAGAAAGAGCATGCTTTCTTATTAGGAGTGTCAGTTTCTTGTCTTTTCTTTTTGAGGGAGGGATGCTGAGACAGGCTCTTTCTATGTAGTTCAGGCTGGCCCTGAGGTCACTATGGAGCCCAGTGTGGCCACAAACTCACAACAATCCTCCTGCCTCTGCCTCCTAAATCCTGGAATTACAGGAAAGTCACACCTAGAGCTCATAGGAGTACAGTTTCTTCAGTGCCAGGTATGTAGTAATTCTGTCTTTTTTGTTTGTTTTTGTTTTTGTGATCTTTTTGAGACAGGGCTTCACTATGTAGTAGTGAAGGCTGGTTTTGAATTCACTTTGTAGTGCAGGCTGACCTCAAACTCACAGCAATCCTCCTGCCTCAGCCTCCCAAGTGCTGGGATTACAGGTGTGTATCACTAAGTCCAGTGGTATGTGGTAATTCATTATAGAACGAAATCTACTTGTTTTGAGTTTTTTGAAGGGGAAAAAAAAATCAAAGATGGACGTGGTGGCATAGTCCTGTAATCCCAGCATTGGGGAGGCTGAGGCAGGAAGATCACTGCAAGTTTAAGGCCAGCCTGGGCTACAAAGTGAGTTCAAGGCCAGCCTGAACTGCATAGTGAAACCCTGTCTCAAAAAGACAAAAATAAGTAAATAAATAAAGCAACCGCACTTCAGGATTAAATTGTGACTATTTTCTCCCCAGGCTATCTTCCTCCCACTGAGTCATTTTGGCTTCTTTGTTGCAAAAGGATTGTGTATATGTCCTTCTTGGAAAATCATTTTCACCTGGGTTTAGTAAGTGCCTATCAGATAACAGCCAGTTATTGCTTTTAATTTCAGGAGAATTGGACATAATTAAAGCAAATTCCTTCCCAAAGCTGACTGAAGGCTCTTCTGCCACCCTGTGTGTGGAGCTGGGGCCATGCCTAATAAGTTAGTTAGCTGCTCTCTCCAAGCCCATAGTGGCCAATGGCAATTAGACAGAAACTAGTGACCTCTGACAGCCTGTGACACATTGAAATTGCTGGAGGTTAAGTTTCTGAGCTTTTTATCTTAGGATTAGTATCACATTAAAAATTTATTGTGAATTCTAGGTATCTAGAATACTGCATGAGATCATAAAGACTTTCATCTGGATGATAACTTATCGAATATTCAATTGTTTCACACCACTTTTAAGGAAGTAAGAGTATCCCCCATGAGTAACTTATGTACAATTAAAGCATAATTTCAAGATAAAGAAATGCAACCTTTTTCTTTTGTTTTTAAAAAAAAATCAAATGACATCATATGAAATCATATCATCTACCTTTTCACACCTGTCTTCTCATAGTGCAGTAAGCATCTACCAAAACATACTGTTATTTAGTAAATAATAAAGTGACTGATGGTAAGAAAATTAATAAACATTAGTTATTTCTCTTCTCAGTCTCTTCTTAAAAGCAATACAGTATTGACTTTAATAGTTTTCATGATAATCAATGCTGCTTTTGTATGGAAGAAATTTCCTAGCAATCTGGCAGATTTATTTAAAATTTTTGTCTTATTTCTATTAAGTATGAGCTCCAAATAACAAAAAAGCTCCAAATAAAAATAGCCTGTGCCTCATTGATCAACCAAAATGCAATCTTGTATCTGGCACCATCAGAGAGCTATATCCCTGGTTATTACTTTATTTGCAGTATATTTAATCTGTGAAAAGCCAGTAGGTCAAAGGCTGAAAAACAGCAGCACACTATTACAATCCATGAACTACAAATTATTTACAGCAGTCACACATTAACTTTACAGCCTACCAATCTGAATGCAGTCATGTAGGTTTTGCTCCTTCAACAAAGTTTAGTATATCTTATGAGGAATGATCTCTATCATCACTCTCTTGTTCTTGCCACCCATCACTACTGATTTAATAGCTATTTTTCATGTTTCTTGCTTCTCAATCATTTTCTTTTGCAGACGCAGTCATTATCTTTCAAAAAAAGAAATGTGCATTCCTATACTACAAAAAATGAAATTCTACCTGAGAAATTTTTCATGAGGAAAGACTAAATATTACTCACAAAACATGAAATTACTCACAAAACAATTATGACAAGGACACTTATTAAAAAAATTGAAATCAAACTTTTACTAAGGCATCCTGATTTGAAAATGTAACAGGTATCTGATTTTTCATGTTTTAACAAATTATTTTTATTTCTGTTCAGTTGAATTACTTTGGTCTTGTCTAATAACTTGATTGTTTTATCGATCAAATGTTTCTGCTTCCCAAACTCACAACAGAGACTTCGATATTTAAAATTTTTTCCCTACTAGATGTTACCATGCTTAAATGAGACTCAGACTATTCAGCAGACAAAACATAAAATGATCCGACATTATTGTCAGTAGTGTTAAAAGACTGGGGAAATAATGTTACCATGTTATAAGCAGTGTTGTTTTAAAGTCCTCATCCTTGGAGACTTAATAGCAATAGTCTGCAGAAGAATCTTACCTTCTAGCTTCATTCCAACACTCAGACATTTTTGAAATCGACAGTAAGGACAGCGTTTTCTCTGTGTTTTGTCAATTTGGCAATTCTGGTTTTCTATACATGTATACCTTTTATTATTTTGAACTGTTCGCTTAAAAAATCCCTACGAGACAGAAAATAGTGAGACATATTATAAATCTAACACCAGTCTCTTTCACTGTTTCATTTTAAAGAAATCACCAGTAAATCCTTTCATGGTACCACTGGAACCTTTATGTGGTTCCATAGTTTATTTTACATTTCAGCAAGATCAAACCTCCAAAACAGTGCCAGGCCATAATAGAAATTTTTCTGGTCTCAGTTATATTCCTGAAGAATTATGTTGAATCTTGGGGGAGATTTGGCTATACACCATTTCATTCTTTGTTTTATTTATTTATTTATTTATTTATTCATTCATTCATTCATTCATTCATTTATTTATCTTTTTGAGACAGGGTCTTGCTATGCAGTTCAGGCCAGCCTTCATTCATTCATTCATTCATTCATTTATTTATCTTTTTGAGACAGGGTCTTGCTATGCAGTTCAGGCCAGCCTTGAGCTCACTCTGTAGCCCAGACTAGTCTCAAACTTGCAGTGATCTTCCTGCCTCAGCGTTTGGAGTGCTGGGATTACAGGTGTGTGCCACCACGCCCAGCTCACACCATTTCATTCTAATAGAAAAAATACACTCTATAATGATCAGTGATTTTTAAAATTTTATCTCTTTTGCTATTAACCTTCATGTTCTAGACAGGAGTACTCATAGAAGTCTGCATTGTTTTTAAGTAGTCTGATACAATTTCAGTAACAAACCATTGCAAAAATACCAATGGAAAAACTGAATAACAGAACACTTCAGATCTTTGAAAATGTCAACATTGGATAGTTAAAAGTAAAAGGATTTAAAGAGTAAAACGGGAAAATGCTCATAATTCCCCACTGGAATACATTCAAGTAAGAGGACCATGTTTTAAAAAAGTGAAACTAATGAGAAAAAGAAAATCACAAAACTAAATTATAGCAGAGTTTCTGCTTTCTTTATATTTCACTCAAAAAGATTAATCAAAAATTAAGTTTGTAACTTTATAATAGAACAACGGCTTTACTAAAACAGTATTCTTATTTATATTACTAGCCATACAAGGAAACAATCTTACTTTGCTACAGAGACTGTAAAGGGGTTTTCCTGGCAATGTTTTAATTAATTGTGCTGACCTGTCTTTCACTTTAAAGACAAAAAAAATTGAAAAATTAGACAACACTGAATTAACTAGGACTATATAAAAAAGTTTAACATAAATCCTTAAGGTATCATTGACATTCATAACAACAGAGGACATTTTACATATTCAAATTTCTTGTATTTAAATACATCACGTGATACACTTATTTTAAAAAAAACCTCAGAGATTAAAACCCAGTTTCTTGGTCGTTATGACACAAATTTCAAACATCTTAAAAATTATTTTTGGAATAAATCAGGATGAAATCGTGAAATTGGGAACTTAGGCTTTTATAGCTGTGGATAAAATATGCTTAGACTTGGAGCACAGAGCACTCTGAAGTTAAAAACTATTTGGGAAATAGTTTGTCATGTTGCTTCCGAAGATCAACAATGCTTTAAATATATATAACTCCAGCAAAATCAATATTTAGGACGGTAAGAAATGGAAACCTTTCCACAGCAATATCACTTTACTATAATAAAGTATTTTAAGGCCATGAGACTGGCAAAGTTTTCTAAACAGCATAAATTTCCTTGCCTTTTGAACTAAATCAGACACATATTTCTAAGAATCATCTCCCAAAGACTAGCTCTCTCTCACACTCATTTGTTGAGTAAAAAAGAAACAACCTAAATTTAGCTTTAAAAAGTAATTCAATGGCTTCTTTTGGTCTTGAACATTGCATTTTTTAAGGTAGCAACATATGAGCAAACCTTGCAGCTTTCACAGGTGAGGAGCCCGTAATGGTACCCAGATACTTTATCGCCACACACGGGACAAAGCTCTTCAAGATCTTCATCATAGGAGTAATTCACCATTTTAAATTGAGACACTGAAACAAGAAAGAGAAATGTACACACACATCCATTTAATTCACTAGGTAGGTTTTAACCCTGCAGAGAAAAGCATTTTGGTGATTGGTGGGCAAAATATCACTAGGTAAGTTCCAAAAATAAAATAGTTTTCACCCAGGTGGTACTGTAGAGAACTATCTTTTACACAGTGCGAGTAAAACCTCTTTGCGCACCAATGAGCATGCACTTCATATTATTAAATTTAAAAATAATTCCAACTTCTCTTGCTAACATTTTAAACCGAGCACTGTTGAACACCAAGTCTGACTCCGCAAAGCAACAGATCAGAATGGAAACATGAATTGCATAAAGCAGCAACCTAGAACTTGTTTGAAGTCTCTACAAAGTCAAGTTCCAGAACGTCACCTTTGCCTTCGGAGAGAAACAAGCACACCCGTTACTCCCCCACTGCTGCCGTAGTTTGCGGCCAGTACACCTAGCTGGGAAGGAGAGCAGCGCCCATTGACTTGTAACACTGCGCCACAGAGGGGCTGAGGCTCTGGAAACCTGCTTCTCAGCACAGCCCAACTTTAACAACAGCCTGCGGCTCCCAGTGTTCAGATCTGCTAGATTAATCGAAACATTCAGTTCTGTATTGACAGTACTCCTGTTCTGGTTACTTTCATCTCCTCGAGTTTAGAAAGGTCCTGTGAAAAGAAAAAAGAAAAAGAAAAGAAAGAACTCCCAGGGTGTGTGTGTGTGTGTTGCAGCAGAGGAAAAGAAAAACACAAAGATTTGATTTCGTCGGAAAGTACCGACGACTGAAGCCCTATAATAAACCTCACATGTTTCCGATCATCACTGAAGAGTACAAACACCTGGAGATCGCCCTGTTAAGCAGAAATCAGGCCACTGCTCCCTGCGCGGCTCGAGTCACCGCCTTGCTCTGGACGCTAACCCGCGAAGGCGTCGTAAGCCAAAAGATAAATAAACTGTACACATGAAGAGAAGGGGTCGGGGGCCCCAGGAGTACCTGATCAGGTACCGCCCGGAGACTCTGCACGCAAGCGGGTGGAGTCCCGGAGCGCGGCGGCTCTCGGAGGAGCGCGCGGGGGCGGGCGCCCAGGGCGCCGGGCAGGTCTGCACAGCTCGGCAGCGCGGCCGCCCTTGCTCCCCGGGAACCCGCTCCCAAACCCTCAGGCGCACCCGGCTCTCGTCCCTTGCTCAACCTTCTGCTACCCAATGGAGTACAAACAGCTAGGCCAGTTTGTTTTAAGTTAATCAGTGGCACTGCAGGGGGTGGAGCTGGGGGCGCGCGGGGGAGGGGGTAACCACCGTCCGGCAGAAGTTTCCTCTGATTTGTTTACCAAAAACGGGGAGAAGTAGCCCCCACCCCATCGCCAATCCCCGACCTCGACCACTCTATCACCATAGGGACCTCTTTGCCGGTGACTTGTTTTTTTCAAAATAAAGTTCTCTTTTCTGAAAGCCTCGGAAAGGGCCGTCCGAGTGGCGGTGGAGGGTGTCCCTGAAGCCCTCGGTGTCCCTCCCAGACACAGGGCCTGAGCTGGGGCTTACGGGAAGGAGTTCGCCAGAGTCCGGGAGAATCCCAGGAAGAGAGGCTCTGGGAAAGGCCACAGCCTGGGCTGTGTGACACAGAAGTAAGGGATGCTGTGCGCAGTTTACCAGCGTGCGGGCTGGAATCCCGGCCCTGAGAAGTCCTGGTTGGGTTTGGGGGTCCCCAGGGTTTGGGGAGAGACTGAAAGTTCTACAAGTTCTCTTTAGCCTACATGTTTATGGCAGTCTGAAAACTCAAGACCACTGTCTCAAACCATGTTTTAGGGACGGAAACATACTGTATTTACAAAGCGTGTTGTTTTTCTACCTGTCCTTCCCCGCAACAAAATAAACTTAACTTTACACCTAAGGGCACAGAGAGGCAGCCTCTTACAGAAGGGTTCGTGCCCACCTCAGGGTCTAACACCCAAAAGACCTAGTTCTGGGATAGGGATCCTCTTGGAATTTTTTTAAAGAGAGGGGGGCTGAGTGGGGAGACAGGCGCCCGCTGTGGGAGGCTGGGACATCTTAGGGTCACCCAGTACCCCGGTGCAGCGGAAGGACAACCGAATCCATCGCAGCAAAGAAGTCGTTTGCGCTCTCCCTGGTCTCCATCTGGGGAGAGGAGAGGACTGCAGGGTCTTGGAAGGCTGTGGCCTCAGGCGCGCCAAGAAGTTCCCGCGAGGCTGGGTGTGCCGCGCTGAGAACCCAGCAGCAGACCCTCTTTCTGGACTCAGCACAGGTCGGACTAAGGACGAGACTCGGGCTGAAACCAGAGCACGCAAGGGAATGGGGGTCCGCGACCCCAAGGGCACCTCCCGACAGGCAGGCGGAGTCCCGGAGGAAACCATGCCCACGCGCTCCCCGTGCTGCTTTTGAACCCAGACCCTGGCAAGCGGCCGGCGGGTTCTCCAGAGCCCCGGACACGCGGCGAGCCAGTGCTCCCGTTAGGGGCCGAAGGTAGTGCCAAGAGGGCGCCCCCTCGAACTCGGCCAGGAAAACGTCACCTTGGATCCCCTCCCCACCATTAAACCCTGGGGGTTCCCCCTTCTCAGTTTCTTCCAGTGCCTCCCTGAGCCGGAATGCGAACGCGAAGAAGTAACTTTCCTTTCAGAGCAAGAAGCGCGCGGGCCTCAGAGGGCGGGGAAAGGGGAGACCTCTCTCTCCGGGGCTGGCTCCCCCTCAGGCCTTCCACAAGTCCCACTTCCCTTGGATCCCAAATTCTGGGAAGAAAGCCTCTTTGGGCCAACCGGGCTCCTCTGCAGCCAGACCCGCAAAATTGGTCTCGGGGGCTTTGGACCCAGGGGACTTCCACGGCCCTACCCGAAGGCTCGGAGAGACCCCAGATCGTGGAGGAGAGAACAACTGACGCCACGAGCAAAACGCACGTCCTCCTGCCACCCCTTTCTGCCCGGGCGATGTGGCGACGTCAGGTCCCCAGTCTGAGCGCCCCAGGCGCGCCGCCTACCCCGCGCCGAAGAGCGCGCCAGTCCTGAACTCTGCTCTCAACACCTCCCGGCCCTTTCAAGTTCGCGCAAGGGGATGGCAGGAAGCGTCCAGGATCACAGGCCCGCCGGCCCGCACATCCTGCGCGCGGGAAGGGGCGAGGATGGAAGAGCACCGGTGACTTTTCCTAGCATTGTTCCCTCCTGGCCCGGGGCAAACGCGATAAACTTCTGACGGGCTTAATACAAGCCAGATCTAGAGTGCCTATTTTGGAATGTGGAGAAAATATAGCCGGTAGATTTTTTTTCTTTCTGTTGTTAGCCATCAAGACTTGGGGAAATGAATGGGCTTTCCATAGTCACAGCTCACGGAATGAAGGGGCAATAAACTAATCTCAGCCCCTGGCACTGGACACTACCCTCGCAGGGGATGGGCTGGCAATGGCTTTGGTTCCCTTGAGTTCTACAGTTTTGAAGTTGTCGGCACCCGAGCCGGCTCCAGGGGTCCCCGAGCTTGGGGGGACGGCGCGTATGCACTCTAATACTGCCAACACGGCCTGTCTCTCGGGTCGCCTTCTCGCTCTGCGGTTGGCTTCCCTGGGCGGTCCTCTCCCTCCACGCGTGAGTATGAAGCGCGCAGCGCTTCCAGTGACCCGGCCCGCTCCTCAGGGCGTCCAGTGAGACCTTCACCGCTCAGGACCTTATCACCCCAAGTGCCTTTGGCCTCAAGCTCCCTCCTCCCCGCTCCAGTTGCCGTAGACCGCGAAGCCTCTCGCTTTCATTAGAAGCGGTCAATTAGATGTCACTGAGAAAGAGCCCTAAACTTTTCCAACTGCACCTGAGGAGGGGGCGTGAAGCCCCGCGCCACCCCGCGCCCCTGTCCCCCCGCGGCGCGAAGCTGCAGCCCGCGGCGCTGGCCCGGGGGTGCAGAAGCGGCGGCGGCCAGAGCGAGCGCCGCCTTCCTTACCTTGCATGTTTTCCGGCATCTGCCCCTGTTCCCCATGCGATCGAGCCAGTCCCAGGGCTTCCGTCTCCACTTTGGGCAGCATGACAAGGCGGCCGCGGGCGGGAACGGGGGGTCGGTGTCGGTCCGGAAGCCCAGCACCTGGACACGGGCAGCACAGATTCAACTCCGGCGGGAAGGAGAAGGGGCGACCGGGGCGCCCGCTCACCCACCCGCTCGCGGCGCGCGCCCCCGCCGGAGCTGGCGGCCCGGACCTCGGAGCCCCGTCCTGTCCCGCACCCTGCGCGGACGAGGGGGTCGGGGCTAGAGCCGAGGGAGGGCGCCGAGGTCCCGGCGCCCCAGCGCGGCTCCGCTCTGCTCCGCTCGGCGAGGGCACAGCTGCCGGCCACGGGTCCGCGAGCCGCCGAGCTCCGGGCGGCCGCGGGCTGCTTCTGCCGCCGCGGCTGAGCCGCGCCGCGCTCCCGGACGGCTCGGGCGACTTTGTCCTTCCGCCACCCGCCCTCCGGCTCGGGATCGGCAGGGGTCTCCCTCCCTCCCTCTCTCCCCCTCTGCGCTCGCCTCCCTTCTCCCTCCTCTCCGCTCGCCTCGCCTCTCCGCCCCTTCCCCCGTCTCCGTCTGCCTCCTCGCGCTCCTATCGCAAGTGCGGAGTTGGGAAGTTCCGACCTCCCTCGCCTGCCTCGTCTGCTCCTCGCGCGCGTCCGGGAGCGGCCCTTTCCAGCCCCGAGGGCGACGGCGCTGGGAAGGCGAAGAGGACGGCGAGGAGAAGGGAGGTAAGTAGGGCCGGGGCTGGGTAGGGGGAGGCAGGGATGAGGGGTGATGACAGGGAGCCGGGACGCGGGTTCCGGACTCAGGTCGGACACCAGCCGCCAGCCAATGAGGATGCTCCATCCAGTCCCTCGCTCGCCCAACCTCTTCACCCCGCCTTCGCCCACTCCCACCCACCGTGGCCTGGGGCGGGGGATGTAAAGGCTGCCGGGTCTCGCAGCTGGCCAGAAGCGACCTCTGCCTGAGCGCCGCGGCCGGGGATTAGGAGCCAGGGCGGCGATTTCTGCGAGCGGGGGTGGGGGGAGAAGGGCTGGGGCGCGGGTGGCTGTGGGCACGTGCCCTCGCTGGCTTGTCCGGTGAAGAGACTGAGAGGAGTTCAAACACCCTCTTAAAATACCGGAGGGAGAGAAGGGGTGTTGAATTCACCCGCCGTCTCTTCTCCAACGCGGAGTTGGTCTGCAACCTGGGCTCTCGCAGCTTCGCTCTCCCACGACCTTCAGCGTCTCAACAGGCCCGCGCGTGGGTCCTTCGCGCCTAAGAGGGCCCGAGCGAGGTGGCGCTCAGGGAGGGAACATCAGTGTCCCTGAGGTTTCACTTACTTGCTGGAGGTTAGGGGAAGGGGCTGCCGATTCTCTCCACTGCTCTGGGCTCCAGGACTTTGCTCACTGTGAACCCTGCACTGGAGCCCACGATTATCTTGGTGACAGACTTCCTAGTTTTAGTGACTAGTATTCCCATTATAGAATGCACAGATCTGTCCCAGCTTGCCTCTTCCATTCTGGTGTCTCTTCGGTGGGACAGATCCACATGAGGCCCAGAGGCTCAGCATTTTTTAAAAAACAAAACAAAACAAAAGTTTTAAAGAACCATCTGTTATGCAAGCTCTTCGGCCACCAGCCCAGCCACATCTTCAAAGTTTTCAGATTTCATCCCAACGAGATGAAAAACATTTTTTCCAGCCTCCTGACTGCATTCGAAAAGCCTCGTATTCGGGGTCTGTTGTGCAACAGGATAATTATCAGTCTACCCACAAGGGGGTGAATTTGAATCTCAAAAGATCTAAATTTATTCAATTTAATGGCATAGAGATCACACATTCAAACGGCCCAGTCTACTATTTGATGAATTTAAAATGATTCCAATCATTGCAGTGCATAATTTACACTTTTATATGAAGTGAGTTGCATATCACCCACCCACTCCTGGCAATTCAGATACTATTCACTCTGAACTGATTTGTCATTTTGCCTATCAACCTTCAGAATCTATATTTGAAAAATGTTAGCTTTACATGCATTTCAGTTTCTTGGCAAACTTAAATGTTTAATTTAGGGAGGCCATTACTGTGTATTGGGGAGTGGGCTAAAATTGCCAAAATGAGTGATCCTTAAGAAGCTTAGATCTTATTATGATAACATCACAGAATTGAAATCATTGTTTCTCCTGCTTTGCTTGCCCGTTTAGGTGAACTTGGAACATCAGTTTGTTTCAAAGTCTAGAGGTTTTATCCCACTGCAATTCAAAGAGGCTTGGGGCAATTATACGGGACCTTCCCAAAGGGCCCCCCTGGCAAGGATGCAGGATTCCACATGCTTGGTCCTAAGAGCAAGCTTCCAGTCCAATGTGGGATGGAAAGTCCTCTGCTTGGTGGCCCAGGAGGAGGAGATCAAGAGAGCTGAAAGAAGTTCTTAGGGGATTTCACAGGACCTTGTAATTGCAGTGTGGCAAGAAATCTGTGACTTGAGGCAGAGGCTGACCTAGAGAGGCAAATTTTGTGGTCGTGCTCATAACACCAGCTTCAGGGCTGGAAGGGACTCGCTTAGGCCACATGAGTGACTTCCCTATCCAGGGCAGTCTGCCCTCCCACATCCCCCAAGTCGGAGAGTAATGGTGGCAAAAGGCCAGTTGGCATCCATTTATCTCCCCACAGGTAGATTTCTAAGAAAGAAAAATGCTGCTAAGATGGGAATGAGGTGAAAGGGAATGGGACTTGCAGTTGAGCTGTAAAAGTTTAGGTGCACAGGTTAGAGACTCGTCCAGAGCTTTCCTCCCTGCTTTAAAGGTTTAGCCCACGCAGAACCTTCTGCTCTGTAGCAGCCAACCGAAGGGGCACGGAAGAGCCAGAGGTCTCAAGCGGAGAGGAAACTACCTTTTCGAGGAACCGAGGCAACTCAGAGCGCGGAAGCCGGGTAGCCTGGGGCCCTCCAGGGCGGGAAAAGCTCCCCAGGGCCCGCCCGATTCCAGATTCTCTCTAGGGACGTCCGAAACCCCCTCCAGCGACTGACGAAAAGGAAAATTTTACTAGAGTCGGGTCCTGTCAGAGATCCAACGGCGCATTCACCTTTCCCCGGGCGGCTGCTCCAGGAGCTCGGTAGAGGTGCGGGATCTTAACCCTGGTGCAGACGCGGAGGGAGGGGCACAGCGCCAGGCTTCGACGCCAAGCGCCTTTCCAGTCTCCCATGGCCTCTGCGCCCCTTCCTTCTGAACGCTCACCCTGGTCCCTTGACCCTTCGATTGCACTGGGCAGAGGACCCCAAGGAAGCCGAAGGCCCGCCTACTCTGTGACCTTGGACGGAGCCCGGCGTCCCCCGTAAGCCCCTCTCTGGAGAGCCTGCAGGGGCCCAAGCTCGCGGTGTCTGTGACCAGTTAGCCAGGAAGGTTCTAGGTTCCCGAGGAAAGTGTGAGGCTAGAGAGGCTCCTGGTCGAGGGGGACCGGAGGCAGTCGAGATGGACGCAGGTGGAACGAGCCCTGTGTGATCTCCGCGCTGTTCCCGCGGTGGTCTTGACGGACCACGAGATCTACATCAAGCCCGGGCGGGCAGGCATAGCCCATCTTCGGCCCAGT
>RJWT010022362.1:0-17205 GCA_004365215.1 Cuniculus paca
GGACTGCAGACGTTAAGGTGATAAATTCCAACACTAGGTCATAAAAGGCATCATGGCTTCTGTGTCAGGCTCTTGGATTTCTAGCTATGAAAGAGCCAGCCCGTAGGGTATGAAAACTCTCAGGGAGACTGATGATGCAATGAGTTAGATTGAAAGTGCCCCCAAAACCCCAAATTTGGGGGTAGGGCCTGGTTTAAAGAGTGGGTCACTGAGGGCATGACTTGGAAAGGTATGCTCTTATGCCTGGCTCTTCCTCTCTCTGCTTCCTGGCTGCCACACCTTGAGTAGCTTTCCTTCGCCAAGCTATTCTGTCATGACATTTCTGCCTTAGAGCCTGCTACCACTGACTGAACAAATAGAAACTGTGAGCCCAAATCAGCACTTTCTCCACTAGGTTGCAGATGCTGGGTATTTTGTCCCAGCAACAGGAAAGTGACTAATACACCCGAGGAGACACTTAAAAGGAAAGGCAGGCTGGGCCACTCGCAAATTCCTGACCTACAGACACCATGAACAACAGGTGATACTACTAAGGTTGGAGTCAATGATTTTATACAGGATTTCCTGCACTTTTAAGACCGAACACTATTTCACTGTATGTGTGTGTGTATGCGTGTGTATATCACATGTATATATGTGTTTTATATATATCACACACACATATATATAACATTTTATCTAATTATCCATCAGTAGACATTCAGTTTGCTCCACTTCTTAGAACTTTTTTGAATAATGCTACTGAGAATAGGGGTGTACAAGTATTTCTTCAAGAGCCTGCTTTCAATTCTCTTGGATACATGCTCAGAATAAGGATTGCTGGATCACATGGCAATTTTATTTTAATGTTTTGAGGAACTTTCATATTGTTTTCCATGGTGGCTGTACCATTTTACATTCTCAGCAAAAGCACACAAAGGTTCCAACTTTTTCACATCCTTCCCAACACAAGTTATTTTCTGGGATTTATTTATTTATTTAGGCTGTTAATTTTCCATAGTGGCCACTCCAGTGGTCATGAGGTGGCATCTCATTACGGTTTTGATCATTAGTAATATTAAGCATCTTTTCCTAAGCTTGTTGGCCATCTGTATATCTTCTTATGGAAATGTCTGTTTAAGTTTTTTTTCCACTTTTAATTATTTATATTTTTGTGGTTGAATTACAGATCTTTAATATTCTGGATATTGACCCCTTTTCACATAGAAGACTTGGAAATAATTTCTTGGATTATATAGGTTGCCTTTC
The DNA here is from genome assembly GCA_004365215.1 of Cuniculus paca. NCBI lineage: Eukaryota > Metazoa > Chordata > Mammalia > Rodentia > Cuniculidae > Cuniculus > Cuniculus paca. Next base: position 1,249 of record RJWT010022362.1, read on the forward strand.
ACTCTGCTGATTGTTTCCTTTGTTGTGCATAATGTTTTAGATTTGAAGTAGTATCCTTTGTCTGGTTTTGTTTTTATTGCTTGTGCTTTTAATGTTATATTCAAGAAGTCATTGTCGAATCTAATGTCTCAAAGCTTTTTTCTCTGTTTTTTGCTAATATATGTTGGGTCTTAATTTCTGATTTTAAATCCGTTTTTTATGGACACAGCATTTGTACATATGTATGGGATGCAGTGTAATAGTTTAATACCTTTATATAATGTGCAATGATCAAGTTATGGCAATTAGCATTTCCATCATGTAGGGTAAAGATCCAACTTCATTCTTCTACCTATGATATCCAGCTTCTCAACACCAACAGTTTAAAACAGACTGTTCTATTTCTGTAATGTAACTTTGTTACCTTATCAATGTAGACCATATGGATAGGGGTCTACTTTCAGACCTTCTATTCTTTCCACTGGTCTGTGTCTTCCTTTATGTCGGTAGCACATTATTTCAATGAGAGTGATGCTGGCTTCATAAAATGAGTTTGGAAGTGTTCCCTCTTCAATAATTTTTGGAAGAGTTTGGGGAGAATTGGAGTTGACTTTTCTTTAAATGTTTTGAAGTGTTCTCCAGTCAAACTATCTGCCCTTCTGCTCATGGGGTTTTTGCTGTTGCTGTTGTTATTTTTATTACTGGTTAATTTCTTTACTGGCTATAGACCTGTTCAGGTTTTTTTTTTATTCCTTCATGATTTGGTCTATATAGTTTTTGTTTGTAAGAATGTATCAATCTCTTCAAAGTTACCCGATTTTTTTGGTTCATAATTTTATAGTAGTCTCTCACAACCCTTTTTATATCTGTGGCATTAGTTGTAATGTTTCTTCCATTTCTGATTTTAGCTATTTCAATCTTCTCTAATCTAGCAAAGCACTTGTCAAATGTTTCTTTTCAAAAAACCAATCTTAATTTTGTTGCTTTTTATCTATTTTTCTTCCATTTCATTTATTTCTACTCTGATCTTTATTAGATTCCTCCCGTAGCTAACTTTGAGTTTAGTTTCTTCTATTTTTTCTACCCCTTTCTGATATAAAGTTAAGTTGTTACTTAAGCAGGATTTTTTCCTTTTCAATGCATTTGTTATTATAAACTTTCCTTTTAGTCCTGCTTTTGCTTCATCACTTACAAATTATTTTGGTATGCTGTATTTTCATTTGCATTTGTCTCAAGATGTTTTCCAGTTTCCTTTATTCTCTCTTTTCTGACTCACCAGTTGTTCAAAAGAATATTTCCATGCATTTATGAATTTTCCAGTCTCCTATTGCTATTTCTAGTTTCATTTCACTAGGGTCATAAAATGTGCCCTCAGCATGGTTTTGGTCTTCCTACATTTGTTAAGACTTGCAACCTAACATGTGATCTATCCTGGACGGTGTTCTGTGTGTATTGAAGATAAATGTGCATTCTGCTGCTGTTGGACGTGAGGCGCTGTATGTATGATTAGGTCCAGTTCGTCTATAACATTGCCTGAAACCTCTCTTTATTGTCATCTATCTGTTTGCTCAATCCGTTATTGAAGGTGGGGTATTGAAACCTTCTACTACTATTGCGTTACTGTTTATTTTTTTTTCAGTTCTGTCAATGATTGTTTATATATTTGGGTGCTCTGATATCAGGTACATAGGTATTTGTTATTGCTTCCTCATAGGAAAATGATCCTTACATCATTATATGATGTTCTTCATTGTGGTAATTTGCAGTTTTAACGTCTGTTTTTCCTCATATAACTATGGTCACTCTGCTCCTTAGTTACCATTTGCAAGGCAGATCTTTTTCCATCATTTTACCTTCCATTACATGTGTGCTTATATCCAAAATGTCTTTTGTAGACAATTTATAGCTAGATCTTTTATTTAATCCATTCATTTATCTTTGTTTTTCAGATTTGGAAGTTTAATTCTTTTGGCATTTTGTTAATTGTTTTTTCTATGCCTTGATTATATTTTTTCCTCCTTTATGTCTTTTGCTGGCTTTGTGTATTCTTGATATTTCTGTAGTGACATGCCTTGATTCCTTTCTCATTTTCTTTTGAGAATCTTGTGTGGATTTTTTGTGGTTATTATGGGTGTTAACATAAAATATTTTATAATTATAATGATCTATTTAGAACTGAAAATTTAATCACATAAAAATTCTACTCCTTTTTACCTTCCCATTTTGTTATTATTTATATATTTTAAATACTTAAACATAGTTTGGCATTTGTTATGATTTTATATTTTAAATTCTGTATCAAAATCAAAAGTGATTTATGGACCACCAGTAAGATGTTACAGGATTCTCTATTTCTCTTTACCAGACAACATTATATTTTCAGACATTTCAATGTTGTGGTTCAGTGTGCTTTTAATTTTAACATCAAGGCTCCTTTTAGTGTTTCTTGTAAGGCAGGTGTTTATGAATTCCATCAGCTTGCTTAGCTAAAAATGTATTCATGTAGCTTTCCTTTTCAAAAAGCTGTTTAGATAGATATAGTATTCTTGGTTGGCAAGTTTTTCTTTTTAGCACTTTGGATGTATCATATCACTCCATAATGTATCTGTTGAGAAATGTGCTGAAAAATGTAAGGAAATTCCCTTATATGTAACAAGTCACTTTTCCATTTCTGCTTTCAATGCTCTCCTTGTCTTGGCTTTTGACAGTTTGATTACCATGTGTCTTGGTGTGGTCTTTTTTAGATGTATCCTGACTCTGTTTCCTTGCTCAGACTTGGAAACATGGCAATCATTATTTCTTCAAATAAACTCCCTAGTATTTCTTTTGCTTCTCCACTTAGAACTCCATAATCCATGCACAGGTGTGTTTAGTGGGATTCCTTAAGTACCTTAGGGTTTTTTATTTTCTTTTTTGTAGTTTTTATTGATGTTACTCTATTTTTATAACATCAAAGGAACCATCTTTGAGTGTACTGACTTTTTCTTGATGAAATCTTTCATTGAATCTCTCTGGTAAATTTTGAAATTCAGTTATTGTGTCCAGACTTTTGGTTTGGTTCTTTATTGTAATTTTTCTGGTCAATGGTCTTATTTCAATATTGCATCATTTTCCTAATTTCATTAATTTTCTATCTATGTTCTTTTATAGCTGAGTTTCATTAAGATGCTTATTTTGACTCTTTTTAGATAATATGTAGATTTCTTATTTCTCTGTGGTCTGGAGTACAGCAGTACCTCGGTTCACAAACTCAATTCTATGATTCTAGTCACGAACCAAACTGGATGAGAACTGAATCAAATTTCCCCATGAGCTCAACCTTGAATTTGATTTGGTTCTTGTCAGAGTCGATTTGCAACCTGAACTGTGGAATGAAATAAGGGCATGAACGAAGGTACCCCTGTGTGGGTTTTGTTTCTTTGAGTAGTCCACGTTTTCCCCTCCAATTCTTCACAGTGGGTCGGTACACGGTAGGATTTTGTCCAGTCAGCCTGGTGGGACTAGAAATCTCCAACATCTTCTGGGTATATGCCTTCTCTGGTTCATGTATGCATTTTCCCAATCAGAGGTGTTTGCTGGTTTCTTTCACCAGAATTCATGAAGTTTTCCTCCCTCTAGTATCTTTCCATGAACATCAGGGCCTTGGATGATGCGAGAGGCTTCCAGGCTTTCTTTTTCTCTCATTGGCCTCAAATGCCTAAATTATGCCCGTTTGCTGTCAACACTCTGGGTCAGATGAGCCAGAAGGCAACCCCACACAGTCCCCTGCAAAGCCAGAAAACTGGGACACCTTTCTGTCTGTCCTCTCTCTCCTGAGAAAGGTTATAACTTGGACAATTTCTTCTGATCACACAGAGTGATGCCAGCTTGGGGAGGGTAGGACATTATGGGCAACATGGATTTCATTACCCATTTCAGCACAGCTTGCCTTGGTTCTGTGCTTGCTCTGAAGTGCTGTGACTTCTTAGCTGGTTTCTGGAGTTCTCGTCAAGACTGTTTGCATCATACATTGTTGTCAGAGTCTCTGAGGGGGACTAAGCCAGGGGCTTCCTCTTTTACTGACTTGTTCTGGCATAATGTTCTTTAGATCTTCACATTTTAATATAGATTTTAAGAGTGTGCAGCATCAATTTAGCTTCATCTCCTCAGTACTGTTTTACAGTGAACCTTGAGTGATACAGGCTCCTACAGATATTTGCAATCTAGACATTTTCTAATCTCTAAATGCTCAGCATCAGAACACCACACACATCTGCCCCCATCACTGGATTCCCATCTGGGGTGTGGAGGTCTTTGCTTCATGAACGAGTTCATCCCATTGATGGATAATTCTACATTCAGAAAGTGAATGTCTAGTTTTCCCCACTGTATAGTTTTAATTTCCCCCTGTACAGTTTCTACTCATTGCTCCTAGTTTTATCCATAGAAGAAATGAGAATCAAGTTGGTGTGAGCCCTTTTTAAATTACATGATACAGTTATATTACTTAAAGATGGATACAATGACACACTGTATTCTGGCCTCTGCCTGGATTAACATCCCTAAGTATTTCTACCATAGAGATTCATGGCCTTCTCTCCATTCTTCTGCCCTCTGATGAATCACATTTGTTTCTGTCCTTCCTACAATTTTCTACTGTGTGCCTGCCACCACCGATGGAGTCCTGGTGTAGACAGGCTGAGAGAAGAAGCAGCCCAGCTGCCGTGCAACCAAGGCCATTGGGGAAGCCTCAGTATAGCTGCACAGGTCTGGAGAAGCCCACCCCGTGCCCTGCTACCTCCCTGGGAACCTGGGTTCAGAGAAACCCAAGTGCCGGCCCATTCCCCTACACTACGGAGGGGCAGCCAATGTAGGAAGTGCCTGGGACCCCACAACTAGCTTGACTGGAGGAACTTTGGGAAATGTCAAGACCAAGGAGCAAAAGGAAATCTGAGACCTCCAGCCCACACAGAACAAATCTAGGAGACATAGACATGAAATCAATTGGATGTCACACACCTGAAATTTCTGAAAGGACAGAAACTGAAGTAAAGAAACAACTTCATGAGGCTGTAAAAGTAATCAGATCAGAAACAATATCTCCAGTAAAAGAAGAAATCACAAACATAACAAAAGAATTGCTAAGCATCCCTAAAGAAGACATAGATTCAAAAAAGAACAGGAGCATAGAAAAATGATGGTAACCTGGAACGAACAATATAGGAAGAATTACAATGCATGAAACAGATTCAAAGACATATCCAGGAAATTAAAAAGTCCATTGAAAGCTGGCAAAGTCTCATGAAAGAGACTGAAAATAGATTTTCAAACCTTGAAGACAGGATTGCAGCCAGGGATTGTGAGAGGAAAGATCTCTTAAAAATAACAAGGAACCAGGTAATAACAATTCAAGAGCTGCAAGACAACACAAAGAAAAATAATTTAAGAGTGATAAGTGTCACTGAAAAAGCAGGGGTCAACACAAATGACATAAAAAGAATATTTACAGAAGTACTCGCAGAAAACTTCCCAAACATGAGAAAAGGACCTGGCATACAGATAAGTGAGGCATATAGAACTTCAAACATCCATAACCAAAATAAATCTACACTCAGACATATAATCAAGATCCCAGAAATTCAGCACAAGAACAGACTATTAAAGGCTGTTAGAAGAAACAGATCACATATTAAGGAAAACCCATCAGAATCATGGCAGACTTCTCAACACAAACTATCAAGTCAACAAGTCAAAGAGAACTTGGAATGAAGTATTTCAAATCCTGAAAGAAAACAACTTCTAACCCAGGTGATGTACCCTGCAAAACTATCTTTCAAAACTGATGGAAAAACAAGAAACTTTCATGATAAAGAACAACCAAAGGAATTCATGACCACAAAACCAACCCTACAAAGAACGCTGAAGGATATTCTAGAGAGACATAAAGATGACTATAGTTCCAGGAACAGCAGTAGAGGGGGATCAACAAACAGGACATATAATTGAATGGAGGGGAAAAGTAGGGGGCCAACAGCAGGAGGAGGATGAGCCAATACATGCTGGTTGTAATCATTAATGTAGATGGCCTCAATTCACCAATAAGAAGAAACACAGGGAGAGTGGATCAAGAAACAAGATCCATCAATATGCTGTATACCTGAAACCTGTTAAACTCAAAAGGAAATTCACAAATTGAAAGTTAAAGGAGAAAACCAGAAAAAGGGAAACCAGAAAAAAGCAGAGGTAGCTTGCCCATCAATGACAGAATGGATGAGAAAGATATGGTATTTTTATACAATGGAAAAAGCTATTCAGCTATAAAGAAAGATAATCTCAAGACTTTTGTGAGTATATGGATGCAATCTGAGATCATGCTCATGGGTGAAATGGTATGGACTCATACAGATGAATATTGCGTTGTCTCCCTGGCATAAAAAACTGAAGGAGTCAGTGGGATCTAAAATTGTGTACAATAGATATTATCACAGCAATAGAGGAGGAAATGTCTAAAAAGGGAAGGTGATAACCATTGTTAATTTCCTATTATCTTGTTTTGAATTCCTGTATTGTTTTCATAGTCTTATGTTTGGTTTTATTCTGTCTTGTTTTATTTGATTTTACTATGCCTGATGGTATAGACAGCTATTTTGAAGATAACAAAATATAGTGTGGTAGCCATTGTTGATTTCCTATTATCTGGTTTTGAAGTCCTGTAATGCATTCATTGTTTTGTTTTGATTGGTTTTATTCTGCTGTGTTTGGTTTGATTTTATTATGTCTGATGGTATGGACAGCTATTTTGAAGAAAACAAGAGACATTATGGTAGCCATTGTTGATTTCCTACTATCTTGTTTCAAAGTCTTGTATGACTTTCATTGTTCTGTTCCGATTAGCTTTACTGTGTTTTATTTTGTTTGGTTTTATTCTCTGTAAAATAAAATTTAAAAAGAAGCAGAAGAGAAGACAGTGCACACACACTCCCTGTTCATCACAGCCTGCACCTCTTTGGGTTTCAGTCAGCAACGAGACTATTACCCCATACAGCCCCTCAATTCTGGACTGGAACTGTGAGCCAAACAGACAGCTCTTCTTTATAAGTTCCCCAGTCTGTTGGAACTGTATCATTAGCAACAGAAAATGGCCTAACACAGAGAGGATCCTTTTGACATTTCATCCAGCAGACATAACCATTATGAAACTGTGTTGGAGCAAAATCCCTGGTGCACAGTGATTAAAAGTGGATGGCATGCCTTTCCAAGTGGTGACATACTGCTGTCTTATCATATATTTCCACCTAGATGTTTCTCATGACCTCAAAATCCATATCCTCAAGGTTAAATCATGCTCTTCTGCTCAGAATGGCTCCATGGCCAGAGGTAAGGCAGCCACGATGAAGACATAGAGTCCCCTTGTTGATGTTCTCCCTGAGCTCCGCGCGTCCCCACCCTTATGCTTCTGGGCTCCTCCCCTGCAGCCCTGCATCATCTTGAATTTGAAGAACTACAGAAACCTTTGAACTGGGGCCTCAGAATGTGAGCTGGATATGACTGTATGATGAATTTTGCTTAAATCTGGGTTTCATAGCAGTGTTGTTTCATTGCTCAAAAGCCTCTGTTTCCTACTTATTCCTGCCAAAATTTTGAGACCTTTAGATGTGACTTTACTCAGTCCCTTTAACCTTTTCACCTGCTTTTCCTGCAAGTAGGCCATTGTCCCATACATATGCATTTTGATGTGCCCATTCTCATTCTGGGGCCTTCTGCTTTGAATATGAAACGACTGAGCTGCCGGTTTTGTTGCAGTCAGGATGCCCAGCTACTTCCCTCCTGAGCCTCACCTTATCTTGCCCTACTTCACCCATGGCACTTGGGGACCGGGTGAAGACTGGGGTGTGGGAAAGGATGGGTTGAGGTGTGCTCGATTTGGCAGCACATATACTAATGGGCAGGGGTGCAAGGGAGATCAGGCTTTGGTGTGGAACAGAGCTCAAAGATGGTGAAAAAGGGCAGGGTGGCTGAAACTTAGGGAGGAGGCGTGTAACTCCTACTGGTTAAAGAATGTTACATATTTGATTCAAGCCTAAAAACTAGCTACTATAAATTTCATTCTTTCCCTACTAGACAATTAAACTTTATCATGTATAGACAGAGTCTGCCAACAAAAATCTACATCACGAAGAGAAAAACTTATATAACTATTTTAATACTAAATTTATTGAGACATCATGGGGTTAAAACAAGTTACCTTTGGCCTCTACAATTCCAAGAGGTGCTTAAAGTGGTGACCCTCAGCTTCCAGACATTTATTAGTACAGCGAACTGCCAAAGTGTATACACACTTTCTCCATAAGGTCAACGTTGAACCTACTCATTGAATATGATTTGGTTCTCATCCAACTTAGTTTGTAACTCAAATCATGGAAAGAATCAAGTTCATGAACCAAGGTTCCACTTATTTGTTAAAGTCCTTGAATTGCGCACCTAAAATCTGAGCAGTTTAAAGTATGTACTCTTTTTTTTTTTTGCAGTTAAAAATCTCTTAGGAAAATGAAAATTCAGGTAACTTTAAATGCAGATACTATCCTATACTCTAAACCTGATATCTGCTTTCTTTTCTTAAAGCATGTTGATGTGTATCAAAAAGAATAAAGGCATGCTAGTAGCTCTGTCTCTTCCCCTTTTGTTTCCTTGAAAAGTATATTTGTGTCTTCCCTTCCAGTGTCAAGAAGCAATGAATCTGTCCTAACAAGGTAGGCAGCCCAGGTAAGGGGGTCGAGCCTATACAACGGAACACCCAGCATAGGACAAATCATTTACAGAGAGGGTAGTGGTCTCATAGCACCAGAAGATTGACTGCACCCTGGGATAATGAGTAAGTCAGACAATATATTGAGAAAAATGACAGCCACACTTGTCCTTCTGGCAAGAGAGGTAATAGTAGAGAAACAATAAAGTTAGAATAAGCCCAGTTGGTATTGGAGGTAGGTGTCACAGTTTTCATTACACATAGGTATAGAAATATATATAAATATAGTGTAAACATGTGTGTGGTTCCTACTGCCTGCTGAAAGGGCTTTGAGTCTTGGTACTCTGTGGTAATGAGCACCTAATATTCACATCTTGGTTTCAAACACTGAAATGAACCAGGGCTCCCCAAAGAAATACTGAATCCATGGCTTGGGCTGGGAAAGAATATGATGAACCTGGAAAACCTTTGCAACACAAAGTAAGGACATGCCCAAAGAAGGATGAAGAGTGAACAAGGCAACACGGAAATAAGCTTCGAGGGGCTCCCACTGCCAAAAGGCACATTAAAATAATATCACAAACTATAACCTGTTGAGTAAACTCATCCCCCACTGAGGTAAATGAGTGGCTAAATAAACAGCCCTCCTGCTCGAAGTACAGAACTTGCGATGTTGGGGAAGGAATGCCATTTTAGGAAATCACTGGTTGTCAAGAAGTATGGTAAGAATTAATCAAGGCAAGAAACAAGTAGATGAAAGAGTAAGAAAGGAGACTTTTTACACAGGTTTACAGAAGCTCCTATAAAATATTTGTTAATTACAAACAGAACAAAATGTGGTAGTGTACCCTGGTACATACCATCTTAAGGGATCCAGGTAAATACATCAGAAATGAGACACACAGACATCATGTGAAACTTGGTAGAGCAGAATGAAAAGAACACACTGAGTACCGTGGTATGACCACAGTTGCGCAGCTCAGCTATAACTGCAAGGAAGAACCAGACAGCCCCATGTGGTGGGACATGCAGAAAAACAACTGGCCTATCTTCAACAGCACTAAAATGAGGAAGGCTAAGTAAAATAGGCATGCGAGAGGGCACGCTGTCCACATTGTGCTTAGTGGTGTCAAGAAAGGCTCGCAAAAAGAGATGATTTCTTGTAAGATGTAACGGTTGTCATACAAACTAGAGAGGAAGTCACTGCAGGGATAGGAGACAGCACTTTCAGCGGTGAAGAGTCCTGGGTACTGGAGCAGCCTTGGTGTAGCTGGAACATGGAGAGCAGGTGATCATGTCCAGAGAAGGTAGTGAATGTGGCCAGGGAGATGGACGGGGGCCCAGTTACGAAGGACCATTTTCTGCTGCCTTCTTCAGCACAGTGTTCTGAGCACAGAGCACCTGAAGCCCAGAGAGTCTACCAACTTGCTTGACCTTCCTGATGCAGTTGGGTCTCCTGTTTTTAGTCTCTTGTCCAATTGTGGATGCAAATCTAATAACTGTCTCCTCCCTGGAGTTTTGCTTCACAAGTTGTTGTGTATTGAACAAACAGAAGATGGTTAGTAACTGACTTTAATAAAAAAGGGGAAATCAATTTTATTTTCACTTAGAATACACTTTTCCCCCTTTCCTCACTTAACACTGATGAGAGAAACTGGTGGTGAAGAACTGTCAAAGCATTTTCCATTTTGGAAAGGCTGGAAACAGTTGATACCAGCTGATTCTGTTGAGATCCTGTTGAGTTCAAAAGATTACGAATCCATATCAGAAATTCAAGTTGTTTTAGTAAATTCTTAATACAATTTTTCTAAACCCTATTAGAGAAGGGAAATGATAGTCCTAAACTCATTTTTTTCAGGTTTACAGCCCCCTTTTTCTTCATCAAGTGTTTATTCTTTTCAGTTCTCCAAATTGAATGAGAAACAACTATAAAATATGACTCACTGCATTTTTTCAGTGAACGATGCAATTAACAGTGTAATATTGTACCCACTATTTTTAAAATCTTATTAACATTCATTAACTGCCAGCATTGAGATTTTAACTCTGAGGAAAATATTCAAAATGCTCAGTATAGCTCTATAAAAAAATTTAACAATGTGCCCTTTCCTCAAAGGATGATGTTTCTCTACCAAATGATGCCATTTGAAAACACAACAGAGCACGTAGTTGGGAAAAAAAAAATTGGTGCCTGAAAGAATTTGGCAGACTTTTTTTTCATTCATTTGCAAAAAAACTGTTATCCCAAAAATGAAATGCCTACAAGAGATGGCTTGATTGAGGAATCACGCGAAAGATGTACTTTTAACATAGCTGCTGGAGATTAAGCTATAGTTTTGGCATTTGGTGTTTATTACATTAAATGCTGTATGATATTCAAATAGTTCAGGAATTGTATGTGCATGTGTATTGTGTGCAGTGTGTGATTAAAGCAGTAGGGAGGGAGAATTTCCTGTTCTTTTTAAATAATCAATTGCTCTCAGCATCTTTCATCATAAATGTCAACGCTGGCTTCATATACGCTGTGGGTATTTCCTCCTGGTCAGGATGTACTGATGCAGGCAGAAGATATGCTCGTCTTTTAATTCCCATCTGAAGAGGAGCCTTGGTATGGGGAACCTGAAGCAGATTTTAGCAAGGGTGCTAGTATGGGTTGCCACGATACTGAATGTGGATACCAGATCTGGTTGGTTATTTTATGTTTGCGGAGATGTTGTAGCTATGCCTTGTCCATTGGACTCCAAGAGAATGGGAAGATGCAGCTTTGTCTGTCTCAGGGTGATGGCATTTTACCCCAGGGACCCGATTCCATCTCCTACATGTGATGCAGCAAAATATTGTCCATCTTCTTCAAGCTGGAATTACGTTTCCCAGAACTACAAATGAGTTAGAAAGCAGTAAGTGCTTATTCATGTATTGTCAGATGGTTACTGTGGTGAAAGGAATTTTTTTTAAATGTGAAAAAGTGATCACAGCTAGCACAAAACTACATGACCGTGTAGCACTTGCATTCTTAAATGAAACCAGGAGAAACTGAGATGTGCTTTAAGTACAATAAATACACACCAGGGTTTGAAGCCTCAGAATAAAAAAACCCACAAAATATCTTAGCTTGATGTTGACTACATACTGAAATAATAGCTTTGAATACATTAGTTTTTAGACTATAATATTAATTTTTTGTTTCATGTTTTCTTAATGTGACTTCTCATAAACATCAAGTGACAACATGCCTCAGATCTGTGGCTTGCATTATATTTCTACGATAGGTGAGTCTAGAATATTCAATCTCTTTAGTCCTCAGAAATCATTTAATTTTCTTTTTTATTTTTTGATGCCTACCACAAAACTGCTTTGGGTGTTGATAGCCTTGCTGGGACACTGGCCGGGGTAAATGATGTCAAAATAGGGTCCTCTGAACGGTGAAGGGACCTTGAGCTACCCCTGTAGAAAGGGACCAGATGAGTTAGAAATCCTTAGCCTTTATCCTTTGAGACATCATAGGGTCACATTTAGGAAAGGTATGAATAGAGAGATGTTTCTGTAGTACAGGAATTATAGGGTGAAGCCCAGGATAGACCCAATGAGTTTTCATGGCCTTCTTGACGTTACATACAAAATATGTACCTTTCTCCTTTAAAAGGCTGGAATTCTAATGATCCTTTTAAAAAGGGTCCATGGCTTCAAAAATATTAAGAACCCTAATTATAGGAAGAAATAGCATTCCGACAGGTTATTTCACAATTCCGGTGAGATGGTCATCCAATCCATGAATATCAGTGTCCTTATAAAGTGAACACTTGCATTCCTGTGCTGCAGAAATCGCAATGGGGCTGACAGCATTCTGAGCACAGTAAATCACAGGAGTCAAAGTGCACGAGTTGTCAGCACACAACAAGAACAATGAGAGTGAGCCGGGGAGGCCACCAATCGTAGCACAAGAAATGTCACCTGCGGTTGACTGTTGATTGCGCCCTAAGAAACCAAGTTATTCTAAGCTCATGTAGCTTTCACACTAAAGTGATGTCACCAACTCAGTTACACTTGGAAGGAAACTTTGTAATTCCTTTGAGCCCCCATTTCACTGTAATCTATCACTGAGTTTACCCTGCTATGTTCTAACTTCTTAAAATTGATGCAGTCGTCTTATTCTACAGTGCCACGTGGCTCTTCAAGAGCAATGAACACACTTCCTTTCCACCCTTTCACTCCCAGTGCCCAGCAAAGTCACCCTGCAGATGCGGAGCCAATGATAAATCGATGATTGTTGCCTGATTTGTATACATCTGAAAAGAAAAGGCGACCTATGAATAAATGCAGCTTTGAAGGTCACAATTGAGTGAGGGACTGAATAAAGCTAGAGCTGTAGATTTCTAGGTTGTTGACCAGGTTTGAGGCTTGTAAATTGAGCTGACCTGAACAAAGGTTGCACACAAGCTGACAGTGGTGATTCACTTCTCCCGGGTCCCAACAGTGTGGATTCACTCATCACAGTTTGTTTTGGAGTGAAGCAAACAAACTTCTACGTTAGAGAAATATAAGCAGTTGTAAATCTGGGTATCATCAGGAAATGTTAGATACTTTAAAGAACTGCCTGAAAGTTAAACAGGTTACGGTGACATTTCAAAGGGATTTTGAAATTCAATAGCTTTCCCTAGCAGCTGGTGTTTATTTTATAGTTGTAAGGTGAAAGTTGAATTTCTTCAAAGATATGATAGATTCTAGAATGACTAGATAGGTTCCACATTTACCCTAGGTCTCCAAGTGGTTGTATCCTCACCAGACTCTACCATAAAAAGGAGATATCTATATCTGTGTCTATATCTGTTTTTATATATCTATATCTACATCTCTATATATATGGAGTTATATCTCCTTTTATGGATATATATGTGTGTGTGTATATATATATATATACATATATATCCACCTGACTGACTCTTGAACATGTTTTCTTCCTCATTAAAAGTGTCATGTATGTAAAAATATTTTTTAAAGAGTTAAAAGTAGATATGGTGCTATCCAAGAGAAAAGTGGAGTAGTAAAGAATATAGGTAAACAGGAATATGACATAGGACATATTTTCTTTTTCTTACCAAATCAATAGAATGTAAAATGTTTGACATCATTTAAGTGTAGAATGTAAGATGTTCGACATCATTTAAGTGAAAGAGTTGTGAGTTGGACTGTCTCATTCAGAAGTACATTATCAAATATGGTTAGCAAGACTAAGACAAATTTATGTCATTTCTACCTAGATAAGTTTGAAGAGCAGATTTTACTGCATAGGACTGGGATGTGAGTTGAATAACTTTACATGTCAAATAATTTTGCAAAAGTTTATTAACATCATGAAAAATCCCACTTAGGTGAATCAGCTAACAACTAAAATTGATGAGTGTACTTTTGAGAATTATTTAACCTTCAGATAAAAAAGCCCTAAAATCATCTAATCTAAATGTGTTAGTGATTTGAACACACATAATTGAAACTCACTCTGCACCATCAAGTCATGGGAAGGCCATGGGGATAGCTGGGGTTCAGAAACAACGGGGATAAGGGACGTGACTGCTCCCAGGAGGGCTTCTCCAATTCTTGCCTTTTTCTCTGCAGCTTACTCACTGTTTCTTACATAGTGAGAATGTGGCCCTGAGGGCTATATGTTTTACATCTTTCAGATACTGAAGTGGATCCAAGATATCTGCTTTCCACATCAATTTTCTTTTAAAATAAGGAAAGGCCTAGATTGGGTCAGCCCCCGGCAGGCAAGGTTAGCCTAAATTGCTTCAAAGCTCACTCCTGAAATGATTAACTGCGACAAGAATGAAGCAAGAGATTTTTGGTCGAAGGTGGCAATGAAATAACAGGCAGATTACAAGGAAAGAGCCGTGCAGATGGACATCAGCTCCAGGAGACATGGACAGTACCACAGTGTTTCCAGTACAAATTCTATCATTTTAGAGGTGAGCAAGTAAAGAGATGTCCTGTGTTAGCTTGTGTGATGAATTAACACAGCTGGACTAAAATAAAAGTAACAACAAAAAGTACTGATTGCTTTCTGCCTGTGATGCATTACGTTTTATATACATGTTTATGTTTAAGAAAATTTCCAGAAACAACAGAAATATTACCATCTTGATTTTTCAGATGAATAAAACTGAGTTTAAACTTTCCAAGGCGACACTTTGTAAAGCTACACTGCTACTCGTGTCACTCAGGATTTAAATACACATCAGACCTCATTCCAAAAGCTGTGCTCTTTCAAAATAATGATGTCAACAAAACCACATTGCTTTTGTGGAATAGATACACACACTTTATAAACCCTATTTAACACAGACATTTTCAAGGAAGAATGACTAAATACAGAAAATACCTGAAGCTAGAATTAAGCACCATAAAAAAGACTGTCTTCTATATAGCAGTAGAGACAGAAGAATAGAGCACAAAAAATCATGAAAGTGGCATTACATTTCATAGCATATTTTGAACCTAAGTATAAAATTTACTTTTACTTAAATTTACCTGGAAAAAATTGATAAGTGAAGAACTTCTGAAGTTTTTACTACAGAACGTTCTTACATTACAAAAACTATGAAATATGATTTATTATAATATAAAAAGACTGGAACCATTTTAAAAGAAATTATCTTTCATATTTTGACAGTATTGATTGTTTTCTAAAAATAGGGAATTAGCAAATATATACTCTCTTTTGCCCCTTAACTTCATAATTTTGGTGAGTTATGAAAATTTTACATTAAGACATACTTTTTTAGTCTGTTCATAATCAAAATTTCTAAAGTGGCTTACTCTTGGTTCTACATCTATACCAATTTTCTTCTTCCTTTTTTCTTTTTCCCCCTTTTTTGTATGTTCATTTATGCTTGATTTTGATCTCCAGGTTTTTGTAATTGTTTCTGGAAATTTCCAAGGCTTCTTGGATCTGTAGCTTCATATCTTTCATTACTTTTAGGAATTTCTCAAACATTTCCTCTGAAAATATGACTATGATGTAATTTTTAAAATCATTTTTTCTTCTCTCCTTTCCAGATTTCCCCATGAGCTAGGCTTATTGTAACTCTTATGTCTCTTGTAATCTTTTTATTTGTATTTTCTCTTTTGTCACTTTAGCTTTCATTCAAGACATTTCCTTTTGAAATATTTCCCACTTCAATATTTATTGTTATTTGTGTCTAAACTACTCTTTAACTCACCTACTGAATTTTTTTTTGTAATTTAATTTTTTTTTG